>JBCEWE010000231.1:242121-249621 GCA_039877035.1 Silurus lanzhouensis
TGTGTGTGTGTGTGTGTGTGTGTGTGTGTTCTGTAATGTGTGTGTGTGTGTGTGTTCTGTAATGTGTGTGTGTGTGTGTGTGTGTGTGTGTGTGTGTGTGTTCTGTAATTTGTGTGTGTGTGTTTCTGTGTGTGTGTTTAATGGTGTACTGCACTGTATATGGTTGGAATGACAATAAAAGCTATTTGACTTTTTATTTTGACTGGTATTTTGACTGGTAGTGTGTGTGTGTGTGTGTGTGTTCTGTTATCTGGTTTTGTGTGTGTGTGTGTGTGTGTGTGTGTGTGTGTGTGTGTGTGTGTGTGTGTGTGTGTGTGTGTGTGTGTGTTCTGTAATCTGGTAGTATATGTGTGTTCTGTAATCTGGTTGTGTGTGTGTGTTCTGTAATGTGTGTGTGTGTGTGTGTGTGTTCTGTAATCTGGTTTTGTGTGTGTGTGTGTGTGTGTGTGTGTGTGTGTGTGTGTTCTGTAATGTGTGTGTGTGTGTGTGTGTTCTGTAATCTGGTTTTGTGTGTGTGTGTGTGTGTGTGTGTGTGTGTTCTGTAATGTGTGTGTGTGTGTGTGTGTGTGTGTGTGTGTGTGTGTTTAATGGTGTACTGCACTGTATATGGTTGGAATAACAATATAAGCTACTTGACTTGTTTGTGATTTCCTCTGGATTTAAGGGTCATATGGAGGTCATCCTTAACATTACCCATGATTCATTAGGGATCACAGCTGTTTCCCTTTGGAGGACAGGAAGAGGAAATAAAACGATGGTGTTTGACCTGTTTGGGGTCAGGGGTCAGTTTAGACTGAAATGTGTCTGTTAGCATGTACTTTATTGTAACTAGCGCCAGTGTTTGATCTTGTGTTTATAATGGATTTAAAAATATATTTACTGCTTCATATTTTTTTCCTGTTTCAGAAGTTCAGTGTTTGAGTGCTCTCTCTATTCTCCCTGTTTCTCTCTCTATTCTCCCTGTTTCTCTCTCTATTCTCCCTGTTTCTCTCTCTATTCTCCCTGTTTCTCTCTCTATTCTCCCTGTTTCTCTCTCTATTCTCCCTGTTTCTCTCTCTAATCTCCCTGTTTCTCTCTCTAATCTCCCTGTTTCTCTCTCTAATCTCCCTGTTTCTCTCTCTAATCTCCCTGTTTCTCTCTCTATACTCCCTGTTTCTCTCTGTTTCTCTCTATTCTCTCTGCTTATCTCTGTTTTTCTCTCTCTTTTCTCTGTTTCGCTTTATTCTTCCTGTTTCTCTCTCTATTCTTCCTGTTTCTCTCTCTATTCTTTCTGTTTCTCGCTTTTCTCCCTGTTTTCTCTCTATTCTCTGTTTCTCTCTCTTCTCCCTGTTTTCTCTCTATTTTCTCTGTTTCTCTCCATTCTCTCTGTTTCTCTCTCTTCTCCCTTTTCTCCGTTTCTATCTCTTCTCTCTGTTTCTCTCTTTTTCTCTTTTTCTTTCTTTCTCTTTGTTTCTCTCTTTTTTATCTTTGTTTCTCTCCATTTCTCTTTCTTTCTTTCTTTCTTTCTTTCTTTCTTTCTTTCTTTCTTTCTTTCTTTCTTTCTTTCTTTCTTTCTCTCTGTTTCTCTATATTTCTGTTTCTTTTTGTTTCTTTCTATTAGTTCGTCTATTCAATCGCTTCAGGACAAGAGCTCCCACAAACCTTGTGGTTGCCATAGTAATGTGTGTGTGTGTGTGTGTGTGTGTGTGTGTGTGTGTGTGTGTGTGTGTGTGTGTGTGTGTGTGTGTGTGTGAACACTTCCTTTGTCTTGTGCCTCAACAAAAGCATTGAACCCTCACCATCATGCTTCCCATTCATCTCTTTATCAACAGACAAACACACACACACACACACACACACACACACACACACACACACACACACACACACACACACACACACACACACACATCCTGTACTTTCTCTGCTGTGTTAGGAGATTTGGGATTTTTGTTCTTGCGTGTGGAGAGGGCACCTCTTCCTCTTTTTCCTCCTCTTCCTTTTCCCCCTCATTCCCCTATTCCTCATCCTCCCCATCATATTCCTCCTCCTTTCATTTCATTTCATTTTATTTATTTGACAGGGACAATGCAACATACATAGTGTCAACGCAAGCTTGTCACTGAAATGCTGCATAAAAAGTTTATAGCAAATGCAAATTTTCGACTCCTGTCCCTGGTTGGGCTCAAAACACAATACAATTTACATACAAAACTACTTCAATTTAAACAAATAACATGATATGGACAATTCCTGTCCCTAGTCATACACAATAAAATTTACCCGTAAAGTTTACATACACACACACATCATATACAACTCTTACATACTAGTTAAAAATCAGTGCACCTTTGGTTTGTCTGTAACCAGTTTTTTAGCCTGGAAGTAAACACATTAAAGTCCAGTATAGTCTTAATGTCAGATGGTAAAGAGTTCCAGAGTTTGGAGCTCTTCACAGAGAAGGTAGTCTGACCAAAACTGGTCCTACAGTATGGGATTTTACAGTCATGATTTGTAAAACCCCTCGTGACTCGAGTGCTGCTCTCTCTCAATAAATTAACTTAATGGCTCGGGTACTAAATGATTAATGCACTTGTAAAATAATTTAAGAAAGCAAAAATTGCTAAAACTCTCAAAATTCATTAAATTATATTTCTTAAAAATGGTACAGTGATGGTGTCGAATTGGTTTTTTGTCCATAATTTTTGTTGCTCTTTTGTATACAGAACGTATGCATTTGGTTGCAGTAGGAGTGGCTTGAGCCCATGCTGTCATGCAGTACGATATATGAGAAAAAATCATAGCATGCATGTACAGCAGGGCTGCCTGGTGCGGTATAAAACTTCTAATTAATTTAAAACAATTGAGATTACTTTGTATTGTTTTTAAAATGTTTTTTATGTGCTTATCAAATTTTAGTTGAGGATCTAAAACCAATCCTAGATATTTGAATTCTGTAACTGGATTAATTTCTGTATTTGTATATTAATATTAAATCTTCCTTTTAAATCGAGTTTTTTAATGGAAAAGCACATAGAAACTGTTTTTGTGAGATTTAAAACTAGTTGATTTTGGATGAGCCATTGTTGGATGTCGAACATACTAGTAGACAATACAGCTGCAGCCTGCTCAGGTGACTTGGCGGGTGCATAAATAACTGCATCATCCGCATAAATCTGACATCTGGCATCAGAGCAGTGCAGGGGCAAGTCATTTAAAAAAAGACTAAACAGCATGGGGCCAAGTATAGAACCCTGCGGAATGCCCATTTTTATGTTTGAGAGTGTGGATATGTTTTGATCAACTTTAACACACTGTACTCTAGACTGGAGGTAAAATGTAAACCACAGCACTGCCTCATTTGAAAAATTTAAATTTAACATTTTAGATAAAAGCAAACTATGATTGACCATATCAAATGCCTTTTTAAGGTCAATAAATACAGCCCCCACCACATTACCCTTGTCCAGGGACTTTTTTACTTTTTCAATTAAACAGCAGTTTGCTATTTCTGTTGAATAACCTGGTCTAAACCCAAACTGGTGAGGATGGAATAGCTGTCTGGCTTCTAAAAGGTCACTCAGTTGCACTACTACAACTTTTTCAATAATTTTAGATAAGACTGGTAAAATCGATATAGGGCGATAGTTACTCATTGAGTCTTGGCTACCACTTTTGAACACAGGAATAATTGTACCTTGTTTCCATGCACTGGGAAAAGTACTGTTTCTTATAGAAAGATTAACAAGGTGGGTCAATGGCTTGACAAGGACATCCTTATACTTTTTAAGAAAACAACTGTTCATCCTAAAAATCTCATCAGACTTAGAATTTGGAAGTTTATTAATTATTTCTGCAACTGTTATATCCGACACCTCTTTAATATAAAAGGAATCTGTTGAGGTTGCTCTTAATGGATAATTGATAATTGAGAGGATTGACAAGCTGGAATTCTTTTGTTAGTTCTTCAACAGATTGTAAAAAATATGAATTAAATTCATCAGCCATATTGGCACAATCGGTTATACTATTTCCATTAATATTAAGTTCTGTAATCTTTTTATGTTTATTTAATTTATTAGTCAGATTATTTAAATGCCTCCAAAGTGAATTATTGTTGCCTTTAGCACTATCAATTAAATTAGTGTAATATGTCACTTTTGCTTTTCGCAGCTCAGATACAACCTTGTTCCTAAAACTTCTGTAAGTCAGGAGATCGGTATTAAGTTTAGATCTTAAAGATGTTTTCAGAGCTAAATCTCGTTTTTTCATAAGGTTACGTATTTCATTATTTATCCAGGGCACCGTGAAATCTTTTTGTTTAGGTTTTATTTGCTTTGTAAATTTTTCCATTAGATTTGTAATAGATGTGGTCATAAAATTACAACACTCCTCTACATCATCTAGTGTCATAATTAGTTCCCAGTTTATATTTTTAAGCTCTCTTTCAAATTGCATAATTCTACTTTTAGGAATAATAATTGTTTTTTTTCATGAACAGGTTTACCAAAGTACTGCAGGCGCTTCTTCGTCAGTTTCGTAACAGTCAAAGTCATATTGTGGTCCGAGAGTCCAGTAATCAAATTATAAATCTTCATTATTCGTTCAGGTCTATTTGTAAATGCTAAATCAATGAGGGTCTTGGTGTGCCTTGTTATTCTTTGGGTCCTACAATTATTTGTCGATAGTTGTATTTTGTCATAAGTGCTTTAAGTTTATGTTTACAGTTTTTATCAGACCAGTTAATATTATAGTCACCATACCATACTGTCTCTCTATAAAAGTCCAGTTGTTTAACTATAACATTTATTTCATCATAAAACTTAACATTATGAGAAGGTGGATTATAGAGTACAGAGATATTAAAATTCATAGTAGGCGAAAGGATTACATTTAGGGCTAAACATTCCAGGGGGGTATTCAGTTCAATTAAGTGACATTTAAATTTGTCTTTGATGTATATTAATACTCCCCCCCCCCCCCCCCCCTGCCTGTTATTCTATCCTTTCTGAAACACTGATACCCAGCAATGTCAATCATGTTAGTTGGAATGTTACTATGGAGCCACGATTCTGTTAAACAGAGGTAATCCAAGTTTGAATCCAGAAGAAGTGCTGAGACCTGATCACGTTTAGGGATCAGGCTGCGTATGTTTAACTGCCCACCTAATATTCAATTAGGTTTGCACTTAACATCTCAAAGCACCCGGGCATGATTAACAGATTGAAGGAGTGGATAATTCTTAATTTTCTGTGCAGGACGACTTTCTGAGCCACCCGAGCGTGTCTGTAGCATGTTGATTGTTTCCCCAGATTCACAAAGGTTTACGTGCTCCGCTGTAACTAACGCCGCTGCTCTGTCACCCGGCCGAATGCGAAAACTCTCACCGGACCCAACACCCGTAGAATCCCCCGGTCCACCAGCCCTCGGATGGGTATCAGTCAGGCAGGGAGACTCACCGGTGTGTACGCGGCCCGATATCCTCATACGGGGCTCGGATGCACTCCGCTTCCCTGCATGACGCTGCTCCGGCAGCTCCTGGCACTGAGTCAACATTTCCTCCAGCTCCGCTGCGTGAGGCGCTGATGCAATCAGGGGCGGTATCACCTGCGCGTATTCACCTGGGTCAGGCGTTACCTCCACAGAGCTAGCCCGGCGATCAAGCATGGGGCCTGCTTTCAGATGCACATCTCCAGCCAAAAGTATCAGCACCATCATTACTTTGGATGCGTGCGCTCTATCTTGACATAATATTGACCTGATAGCGCTGTTTCTGTCATTCTTGCACAGACTTTTAAATGCCCAGATAAATTGAAGAATGGCATGTCCATGTCCAAAATAATAAAGTTTAGTGTGTTCACCATCATTCGGACCAACCAAATTGCCCTTATTATGCACAGAAAAGTTGTAGATCCAAGCACTTAATAGCATTAAAAAAAACTGTAAAATACAAAGGGCATGAGTGGAGCCCAACGACCCACTCCTGCCTTCAGCAGCCATCTTGTCTCCCTAGCTCCACACTGACTCTTCCTCATCCTACTCCTCATCCTCTTCATTATCATCCTTCTCCTTCTCTTCCTCATCTTCATCTTCCTCCCCCTACTAATTCTTTTCCTCCTTCTTCTCTGCATTCTCCTCATCCTCATCCGCCTCTTTCTTCTTCTCCTCCTTGTCCTTCTTTTCTTCTTCCTCCTCTTCCTCTCCTTCACCTTTGTTGTCTTCCTCCTCCCCTATTCCTATTCCTTCTCCTCATCCTTTTTTCCCTCTTCCTCCTCCTCAGTTCTCCACAGGAAAGTGACGTGTTCAGTATGTGAAAAGCAGCTCAGGTGGGCTAAGGTCAGGGGACTGACTGATTTTGAGAACATTTGGTAGCTGTAAGAAGCTGTCAAGCTCTATTTACCTCAGACTGCATCCTGCTCCTCCTTCTATCAGCAGTCACATCAGCAATAAACACCAGTGGCCCAGTTCCATCAGCAGCTGTACATGCAAATGCAAACACAGCCTCCATGTAGGATTTACTGTTACTCTTCTGGGAAGATGTTCCTCTGGATTGTGTCAAGATTTTGTGGAGCTTCATTCAGCTATTAGTGTGTTTCTCATCCAACAGTTTTTGCTGCCTCCACCTGTAAGCATGTTGTGTGGCTGAAGTGTGAAGCTTTTGGTGTATAAACGAGGCTCTTCTGCTTCATGTCTCTCGTTCTGTCTCCTCCAGAGCTGATTGTTGGAGTTCTCTCCAGGGTTCAGGGGCTCAGTTTAATACCATGTAATATTACTGACTGTAGTGATTTCGTCTTTAAAGTGTAAAGTTCTCTGGCGTTACATTTTTGTATTCAAATTACTCGAGGAATCGTTTTTGCCCTAAATACGTGTGTGTGAACTTTTGTACTAAATTATGTGTTTGTATATAAATGTGTGTGTGTGTGTGTGTGTGTGTGTGTGTGTGTGTGTGTGTGTTTTGCAGTCTCTGCTCTTCCTGGTGTGTGTATCCTCAGCAGCGCTGGGTGTGAACCTCCTCGCTCTTGCACTCTATCTGAGTTTCCTGTGCTGCTGTCGGAGGAACAACGAGGCAGAAGATGAGGAAGAGACGAAGAAGCCAAGCTCACACTGCATCACCTGGACGGCCGTCACAGCCGGACTTATCAGCTGGTGTGTGTGTGTGTGTGTGTGTGTGTGTGTGTGTGTGTGTGTGTGTGTGTGTGTGTGTGTGTGTGTGTGTGTGTGATAAACCCATGACACTCATTAGTGTGTTATTGGATTATCTGCTCCGTTCCTCCTAAACATGCTTCATTGTTGATGTCATGTGAAATGTCCTGAACTTCTGATTTATTTATTTATTTTAAAGAAAGTTCCGTCAAACACACTTTTCAGGCAAAATATCCAAAGGTAGAGGGTAATGAAGTTGTGGGGGCGAATTGATGAACCGCCTGGAAGACTGCTGCACTGTAATAACCCCTGTGGCTGAGTTCAGATCTCTGAAGCAGAACATGCTCAGATTAAAGCTGTGAGGGTTCAGATAGATTG
>JBCEWE010000333.1:0-240000 GCA_039877035.1 Silurus lanzhouensis
TCTAGAACACAAAATCTGTAAACCCAATGACTGTTATGATCGCAATTACGGTCTCCCTTATATGGGAGTCCACAAAATTGCCACTGGTTTATGTTTTATGGATGAAAATCTTTTTCAATATTTCAACAGATTCAGATAATGACATTCTTTTAAAAAACATAGACTGGAAAAAGATTGGATGGATGGCTGGATGGATGGATGGATAAATAGTTATGCTGGCGAAGGAGAGACAATCAGATAGAAAAGTTAGAAAACAGAAAATAGTGGAAAGTGAAATTTTTATAACTGGCAGACTTGAAAAGCTATCATTAATCTTGGTTAGTTTTCCCCTTATTCCACTGTGTGTGTGTGTGTGTGTGTGTGTGTGTGTGTGTGTGTGTGTGTGTGTGTGTGTGTGTGTGTGTGTGGTGTGTGTGTGTGTGTGTGTGTGTGTACTTTTCTGGGCCCTCTACACTGTTTACACTCCAGCTAGCACTCGTCCTCCAGCTCTCTTCTGCTTGAACTGTGGAGGAGTGTTTCAGTACCTCAGGAAATAAAGTGTGTGCGTGTATGTGTGCGCACACTTTTTTTGTGTGTGTCTGTGTTTGTGTATAGAGATTCATAATGGATATAAAAAGTATACAATCTCCTAGTAAAATGTCAGGTTTTTGTTCATTAAGAGAAATCATATCAAAATATCTTTTTATCTTCACAATGACATTTTCATTAATATATATATATAAAAAGTTAAATATGAAAAAATCACAGTCATTTGGTTGCACGGCTCCAAACTTAGCGAACTACTGATGCAACCTTCTGATTTTATTGCACCGCTCATTTGTTTATTTCGATGTATGCTCCGGTTCAGTGTCGTGCTGAAAGCCGAAATTATGTTGGTTTACAGCATACTAGCAGACACCTGACGGTTTTGCGATAAAATTGACCAGTATTTGTAGCTATTCATGATTTGCTACACCTTGATAACGAGCCCAGATCTATCTAAAAAAAAAGCAGTTTTAGCCAGCAAGAGCAACCTCATGCACCATGTGCTGGGATTTGAACTCAACCTCTTCGGGTCAGGAGTCTAATGTCTTTACCACTGAGCTACCACTCCCCACATTGGCTCACCACAACCATATTGAACCAGGGCAATATGCTTAGGGTTTTCTTTATATACTTATATATAATTTATTTATTTATTTTCTCTCTCTATTTTTTTCTATTATAAAATTGTTATGCAGTAATCCCTCGCTTCACCGCTCTTTTGTTACATAACTAAATTAGTTTAGCTGATTTTCCCGGTCTCTTGCGGGTCGCCACGATAGACCACAACACTTAACTTGTTTTTATGGAGTTTTATGTTGGAAATAATAGAATTTATTAATAAAAATATAATTATTAATGATAAAATGAAGTAAATGTTTATACAGTACAGAATGTAAAGAATGCAGTGATGTGTATCTTAAGCCCTTTTTTGACCTAATAGGACACTTCAACCAATAAACAAGCAGAGAAACTACGCATAGGCTACACTGCTAAAGAACTGTATACTGTACAGCATATGTACTCACTGTAAGTGTGATGCTGTGTAATGTATTTCTACGGATTTACACAAAATTCATCTCGCTATATTCTTGCAAATGTTGGCGCCATTTTTCCGTCTATCGCGGTTTTCGTTTATTTTTCAGGGGGATTAATGTACCTATGGTCTCATCTAACTGGAATTAAATTAGTCACATAGTTCAGGGTGATTTATTTGTATACCCTGTAACCCAGAAGCATATAAGAGACCGTTATAAATATGTTATCATATGTTGAGAGAAGGCAGTACATGTCAGAAATCCTTGCAGCACCTTTCTGTAGGTCTCTTGGCAGCATTCCTGGTATGCTTTGGTCTTGTTCTTTTATCATCTTTAGAGGGACCTCATGTTCCTTGGTGATGTCACTTTTGGTACATCTTATGCTTCTGGAAGTTTTTGCAAACAGGACTTTAGCAGTTATGTGAAACCAAGAAGATGTGAAGAAAATTCTGGGTAATAGATGACCTTTATTTGGCAGTTATCCAGAGTCATTTCATTAATGAGAACTGTATAATTATTACTTTTAAACAGAACTGGTATGTTTAGAGAACAGTCACATCCCCAATTATAAAAGTGTGTGCACACTTCTGCAAAAGGTTACTGGTATTTCTTTACCATAATTTTTCTAAAACTCGTTCATACATTCTGAGATTTTTATTTATTTTTTTATTTTTTTATTTCCATTACATATGACAAAATCCTTCCATTTTCACAGACTTTTATATCCATTTTATAGGTCGCTCATTTTCCGCTTTTTTCAGGTACAGTTCGCTTCCTTAACTACACCATTGCATTCATTAAGACTGTACATTGCAAAAATTTGTTTTGATTGAATTTGATATATTTTCTGATCTAATATTGATGAAGATCTTGGCTGTGAAACTTGGAAATTGCCACTTTTATCATAGTGGCTATGATTATTGTAGTTATCACAATATCCGCATCATGAACCATTAGTATTATAGAACCACAGCAATTATTGCTATAAATATGTTTGCATTGTCACCATACAATAATAAGAATCATCACCAAACCATTATAATAATCATCATCAGCACAGTAATGAGAACCATTACATGAGCAGAGCAATATTCATCATCATCATCACAGCAATAAGAAGCATGACATTACTATTATGACATCCACAATTACAATTTTGCAGAATCATGACATGGCCATTATCATAATGGCCCTCGTCATGACGATCAGAATAATGGCATGACCATCGTAATATGATCCACCAATAATAATCACCGTAATCTGAAACATGAATGATTGACCTCAACATCGTCAGAAAGATCGTGATCGTTATCATGCCATCAGCACCCTTCATGACCACCCTTTAAATTTCTTTTACCCATTTCTTAACATTAACACTTGTATTTAATATCTTCACTATCACTGCCAGCACAATTTCATGGTCATAACGCCAGTGTCATCAGCGTCTTCATCTCTCATTAATAATTATCAGTATTATTGCATAGCATCATTCATATTGTGCTACATAATAGTGTGTGGTTTCCTTTTTAAATTTGTTTCCTTTCCAGCTTTTCTTCTTATTTATCTCTTATTAATGATCTAACAGTATATCAGGATCAGGAGAAATGTATACCAGAATATTGTCTCTCTCACTTAAATCACTTTTACTTTTAATTAATGAGTTAGCAATAGGGCTATGGGTTTATTGTTGTGATATAACCGTAGGATGCAGGATATTAGATAGTTATGTAGCTCATTTTAGCTTATGGTAGCTAAAGTTTGCCTTCTGCTAATGACCACGTGCAGCAGAAATGCCAGTTAATTGCTACATTTCATTAAAATCACATCGAGAAACTTCTCTCGCTTTCTCTGTATCTTTTTGCAGATTGTATGATGATATTCATAAGCGTTGTGTTGCCAATGTGCCAAGCCTGTGTGGAACCGATCACACTGAACGCAGAGGACGCCTCGAGATAACTGCTAACATCAAGAACAACGTCCTCACCGTCTGCAGTGAGTCTTGTACACCCCCCCTAACACGCTAACATAATTTTATTATATATATATATATATATATATATTATATATATATATATATATATATATATATATATATATATATAAATACACACTCACACACACCCACACACCACACACACACACTTTTTTCCAGTTGGCCTTTGTGATAAATGTTTTTAACGCTTTCACCTTAAGGCTTTTATTTTTAAGGCCCCTGTTTCATCCCAGTCCCAGAGTTCTGATCACTTCGTTTATGTGAAAATGCTCTTGCTTTCACTATTAAACATAGCTATGAGTTTTTACGGCTTTCATCAAACATGAAGATCATGAAGATTTCATCAAACGTTTGTCATCTTCGATCATTCAAGATTTATTTCGGACCATATTCCTTCCTGGAAGATGATGGTTCACCATTATCCTTCCTGGTTATATCATTTGTTAGACAGTAGTTTTAGTTCAGCAGTTTAGTATTTTCAGCACTCTCTTAGTTGTTTTCTTGATGCAGGCCAATAATTGAACCTTTCTGTAACAGAGGAGCATCTTTTCCATGACCACAGAATCTTCCCACATGGTTATGCAAGACTGCATCAGTTTAGGTTAAATAATTTGTTGGACCTGGAATATATTAACCATTCAGTAATTATCCAGAGGAGCTCTTACCTCTTTTCTCACTTCAATCCAGTAGGTGACATTTTGATTTTGTTATTAAATATTTGCACATTCCTCTGGGCATTTTGATAAGCTTATGCAAGTCACCTGCACAAACATACATACATCCGTGTGTGTGTATGTGCATATTATATACTGTATAAAAAGCACAGTTTTGCCTGCATCCACAGGTGTATGAAACAGGTGTTTTTTCTCCTCAGTGGCCACAATACACATAATGAACTCAGAAGTTTAAATTTAGTGCAGAAAGAGGAACTGAGTCAGCGAACCGTACTTTGACAAGCTTCACCAAATTCACCAATGAAATATCTTGCTTACACACTTCAATATTTAAATGAGTAGAACTAAACGTTACCGATATCACAGGTCAGTTAAAGTTGTATTATGTTGACAAGTGGTACCGGACAAAGTAGACTATTCTACTACTTGAGCATATACGCATCCTTTTACTTTTACAAACTCCTTTTACTTTTTTTTTTAACTTGAGTAGAATGTACTTTTTACGTTTTTTTTTTTTAAACTTCCTAACACGCAGTGAGGGTTACGCTTTGCAGTCTTGTGACAGGTTTTTATCTAACACAATTTATGTATTTATTTCAAAGTAGTGAGGAGCAGCATGTTTTTCTGGAATGTAGTGCAGTACAAAATTATATTACTCTTTAAAATGTAGTGAAGTCCAATTTTCGGAAAAAATACATAACGTTAAGTTAAAGGAGACACAGATACGATACTGATGTAGGTTCAATAAGGTTGATGTCGGAGCTCTGTAGCTGGTCACTAAAGATCCTCCACTCCAACCATGTAAAACCTATTTTCATGGAGCTGGCTTTGCACACAGAGGCATTGTCATTGCTGCAACAGGTATTTTGACCTTCTAATGTTTTTAAGTATTATATTGCAAACATTATTATCAGTATTTAGAGTGTAGGCTTAACCAGATATAGTAACAAGGTCTAATTTCATTTTATTCAAATCAAAACAGCAGCAAATGCAGTACATGTCGATTCGTTTACTGCAGCATATCTTGGCGCTTGTCGTCCCCTAGTGGTCACCTTTGAAAATAGTACATTCAGTAAAATGCTTTAGGGGGCGCTCCTGCACTAATTGCACTACAGTCTGCACCGTTCTACTACCAGAGTGTAACTGCAATTTTTGAGGTTAAAATATGAAGTCACATCAGTCAAAAAGAGAAAAGACACTGGATTTGTCCAAATGGGCAGTGGTAACATTGCTGTACATATTGTTTAATGTTATACCCCCTGTTTAATTGTCCATTCTGATCTGAAGGTGTTTATTAATATTCTATATCAGGTGTGCTGTGAGTGTATTGCTGGCTGCAAGGCGAATACATTAATATGCTTATGCTTAGAGATTTGTTTGCTAAAAGTTTTGTATTGAAAATGTGTCATTAGTTAATATGGTGAAGTTTTTCATACAGTGGTTTGTATTTAACAGTTTGCCTTGAAAGTTATGAATCTTACAGTCTCCAGTAACAACACTGAAAGTGCAGGGTTTCGCGGCTTCAAGATTTCTCAGCAAGTTGCACTTCTAATGTTGAGAGAGAGAGAGAAGAATAGAGAGGCTGTCTTTCTAAATAAATTATGGCTGAACCCATCAACAAGGCATCTGATGTTTTTTGTGTTTTACACCCATTTGGCTGAATCAGCATGCTGCAGCTACTTAGAGATTTTTTTGCATTCTGTCGCTCTCACATGACTTATTGACCCAGGCATTTATAGTAAAGTGATGAGTGTGGGTCAATATTGTTTGTATGTCTGCTGTTTGGATTATTGTGTTAAAAGTTTAATCTGTTCTAAACATTATAGTTGAGTGGATTCAATGATTTTTGGACAAGAAAATGAGATGATGTAGGTTATTCTCTTAAATCTTTTTGTTAAGCATCTAATTTTTTTGCTCTTACTACAGAGAGTAATCTGAAAATGACACTCTCCTGATTTCTAGGTTAAAAGCAGCTGTGCATCTTTCACACATGCACAGCTGCTTTTAGTAGCAGTTTCAAACGTGCTGTGTTCAGCATTTCCTTCAGCATTTATCACCCACTTTAGAATGATATTTCTTTGTATTCTCTGCCTGATTAATACTGCATCTTTTTGAGCCACAGGTATCATACTTGTGTGTGTGTGTGTGTGTGTGTGTGTGTGTGTTGTGTGTGTGTGTGTGTGTGTGTGTGTAAATATATATATATATATATATATATATATATATATATATATATATATTATAATATATATATATATATATATATATATATACACACACACACACACATAGCCACATAGTGTTTTTCAAGACATGGTCATTTTTTGAGTTTGTTGGTATAAATTTCTGGCAGTGCATGGCAGAATTAGTAATACCATAACTAACTACATATGGCCAAGTGGTCAGCAACAGATGGTGAGACATATAGAGATGGAGCAAGAAAGAAAACTAAAATTAATGTGCAACTGAGAGACAGATGGTAAGAATTAAAGTCGTGATGAGGACGGTGCGGTTTTTTTTTTTTTGTCCAGCAGGTGGTGGTGGTGTTTAATATTTTTTACAATACCTCTTGACCTCTGTGTCTCATGTCTCTCCCATGGTTAAGTTAAGTGGACATTTGCTGTCATGATGATGCTTATGTAACGTGAAAGGATGTCCAAAAACATTCAAAATATGACTTTGATAATACCAATAATAAAAAATAAAACAGGAATAGTGATCAAAAAGGGACACTGGTGGATACTGGTTGTCATTTTTTGTCTCTGTCACTCAAACATGCTGTCATTGTGGGTGGGGCAGGGATGAGTCAAAATACAGCAAGTCCAGTGAAACCAAGGAGAGTAGAAAATGTTCAGCTAAACGATTCTGAATACCCAAACATCAAATATTTTTGCACATTTTTTTTAATAGTATATTTTAACAGTGGTCATTGTGGAAAAAGCAGCTTGACAGAAATAAATGGTAAAAAATGTAGCCTATAGATTTTTGATCATTCCATAATGAAGTCAGGTACTGATGTAGAGTGAGGAGGACTGGGGTACAGTCAACATTCCAATTAATCTCAAAAGTTCTCAATAGGGTGGAGGTTAGAGCTTTATAGCAGGCCACACAATATCTTCTTCTCAAGTTCAAGTAGGCTTTATAGTCATTTCAACCATATACAGTGCAGTACACAGTGAAAACGAGATATTTTCCCAGGACTAAGGTGCTACAGCATATAGAAACACAAGAAACACAGAAGTACACATAACTCTAAACTAACAACACAAAGTGCAACATTCAGTGCAAAAAAATAAAAATAAAAGACCTAAAACAGGGAAAAACAGTAGGGTCGACCAGTACAGTGGGTTGTGCAAGGATTGTCCATATAGAGTATGAAGATGAGTTGTGTGGAAAAGATTGTTTAAAAATACACTACGGAATGTAACCCATATAAAGCATATTCATGGGGGGCTTTGTACACAGGGGCATTGCCAGGTCGGAACAAAATTGAGTCTCCAAGTTCGAATGAAGGGAGATTTTATTCTACTGCATCCAAAAACATCCTACACAATTGTGTGCCTTCAAGTTTGTCCATAAAAGTCAGCTGTCCCAGTACTTCGGGGCGAATAGAATGTTATATACATACAGACCTCAGAATTCTGCTTGCTCTAAATTGTGGTACTATGGAGACGTCTCTGTGATGGAATCAGGGATTAAACTGACCAGGACTACTTGTGCGTTTGAATGCAGCCAATCACAATTAAGTATTTAGACTGACCACGATCTGAATAGAGTAAAAACAACATTGAGTGAACGGGGTTTTTTTTTCATCATTGCTTGTGAAAGGAGCTACAGACAGCCAATGCAAAGAAAATTTGGCCTTTCAAATATGATTTTAAAAAGTGGGAAAGCCAGCACAAGTTATTTTTTATTTATTTTTATTTTTTGCCAGCACCATGACAGTGAGAGATGTTCTGCTGTAGAGTGAGGGTGATCTGTTAGACAGTGTGTCAAGTCTGTGCTGTCTTAACAACTTTCTTTCTAAAAATTCTCACTTCTCATTGTTATTTTTGTGTAATGGCCTAGCCATGAATATGATGTGAACTCTTGGGCAGAAAAGGCAAAATATGAAGCTTTTTATGGCTTAACAACAAATTATTGTTCAGTTTGAATTAACGAAGAGTCGATTGTGTTCGGTTTCTGGAAATGTTTAAGCCTTGTGGGTAAACTCACTGATACTTTCCGTGTTGATGTGTTTCAAACAGCTGATTTAAGATTCAGGTTTTTCGTTTTTGCATGTACAGGAAACGATCTGTTACACCCATACAATGAAATTCTTTATTAGGTGAATCCTTCCAACAGCCACTGACATACACTGTACGGACAAAGGCTTCGGGATTCCAGCCATTCCAATGTTACCACAAACTCACAGACACACTTGGATAAGACGGCTTTGGATGCTGTAGCATTCAAATTTTATACAAATTCATACAGAAATGCTATGACGACTGTCAAACATGAATATAGAATATAAAAATAAAATGTATTTTTTCTAGTGTGATATCTACACTTGAGAGAAGAAAAAAAAAAAAAAAATAATAAAATAAATATATACAGTGCCCTCCACAATTATTGGCACCCCTGTTTAAGATGTGGTCGTGGACTTCTAAAATTCTCCTTTTTTTTTAAAACAACATAGAACCCAAATGCAAAAAAAAGAGAAAAATCCAACCTTTATTTAAGTACATAACTTTGGTGGTAAAAAAAATCACACATTTAGAAAAAAAAAAAAACCCTTGAAATCATGTTCCACAATTATTGGCACCCCTAACAATTCCTCTGAAAAATTAAAATTTTTTTTTATATATATTTTCTGTAGTTGCTAAGGTTGGTCAGGGTATCTAGGGACTTTTAATTAGTAATTCATGATTTCCTGTTTCCCTGGGGTATAAATATGACGTGACACAGAGGCCTAATTCTTTACCCATTTGTCAACATGGCAAAGACAAGAGAACACACCATTCAAGTAAGGCAGATGTGTGTCGACTTCATAAGTCAGGCAATGGCTAAAATACCACTCGCCTTAACTTGCCGGTATCTGCAGTCAGAGGAATCATTAAGAAGTTTAAAACAACTGGAACAGTGACAAACAAGGCTGGAAGAGGTCCAAGTTTATCTTGCCACAACGCACAGTGAGAGGATGGTAAGAGAAGTAAAAAAATTTCCCAAGCTCACCGTCACAGAATTGCATCAAAGAGTGGCATCTTGGGGTCACAGAGTCTCCAAAACAACCATCAGACGCTCTCTACATGCCAACAAGCTGAGGCATGCAAGGAAAAAGCCTTTTCTCACTAACACTCACAAACGTAAACGTCTGGAGTTTGCTAAGCGGTACTGGGACTTCAACTGGGATCGTGTGCTTTGGTGGTAGATGAGACTAAGATTGAGCTTTTTGACACAAACACTCTAAGTGGTCTGGCGTAAAACAAAAGATGAGTATGCCGAAAAGCACCTCATGCCCACGTGAAAGTATGGTGAGAATCTGTGATGCTGTGGGCCTGTTTCTCTTCCAAAGGCCCTGGGAACCTTGTTAGGGTGCATGGCATTATGAACGCTTTGAAAGTACCAGGATATTTTAAATAAAAACCTGATGGCCTCTGCCAGAAAGCTGAAGATGGGTCGTCATTGGGTCTTTCAGCAGGATAATGATCCAAAACATGTGGCAAAATCTACACAAAAGTGGTTCAGCAGTCACAAACTCAAGGTCCTCCCATGGCCATCTCAGTCCCCAGACCTCAACCCAATCGAAAACCTGTGGGGCGAGCTAAAGAGAAGAGTGCATAAGAGAGGACCCAGGACACTGGATGATCTAGAAAGATTGTGCAAAGAAGAATGGTCAAAAATCCCTCTCTCTGTGTTCTCCAATCTTGTGAAATGTTATAGGAGGAGATTAAGTGCTGTCTTGTTGGCAAAAGGAGGTTGTACAAAGTATTAACATCAGGGGTGCCAATAATTGTGGCACACGTGATTTCAAGTTTTTTTTTTTTTCTAAATGTGTGATTTTTTTTACCACCAAAGTAATGTACTTAAATAAAAGGTTGGATTTTTCTCTTTTTTGCATTTGGGTTCTATGTTGTTTTAAAAAAAAGGAGAATTTTTAGAAGTCCACGACCACATCTTAAACAGGGGTGCCAATAATTGTGGAGGGCACTGTATATATATATATATATATATATATATATATATATATATAATATATATATATATATACACACTAGCTACTAATATTTTACCTGTATTATGGTGCAGATACGATTTCGATTTGATTCAATGCAATGCGATGAAAAAATGTATGTTGTGCTATTCATTATGCTACACATTGTTTCTCTTGTATTTCTTGGTTCAGACAGACAGCAAATCATACATTTATTGAAGTGCCATCTGACTTCTAACACATGGTCCTTTAATAAACAGGCCTTTATAGTGCAAAAAAAAGAAAAAAGATTAAATAAAACTTTTCTGATTTTTCTGTTCTGTCTGCAGGAAGTTACAGCTCTACCTCTGCCATGTTAATCTGTATTTTATGTGACTCTAAGGACACGCCTCGGTCTCCGTAGAGTTGTGATACGTCATATTCACATAGCAGCAGTGGCATCAAATATTGGTCACAAATTATTGCTATTACTGTTATAAGTAATTATTAATCATGTTCTAAATAATAAAATACAGCACATCTACTCAAATTATATATAATTAAATTGTTTTTTACTGATGCAAATATTTTAAAAACGATGCATAATGATTAAAATGCCAACTTGTATACCTTTTATACCGACGCAAATCTGTGAGTCTTTTCATCTCTAATCTATACGCACGATATAAAGTGAAATTTTGGACTATGTAAAGTAATAAAACACACCCTGTAGTGTTATAACATCACAATCGGACACACAGAAGACAGCTAATTAAATCAAGGCACTTCTTAAAGACACAGTAAAAAAAAATGTAAGTCTGCTAAATGATAAAACGGTGTTTACAAACATAAACAAAGGCATGAAAAAAAATGAAACGAGAATCAGACTCACGGGTGTCTTCGGAGTCCATTTGCGCAGAGTCGGCGTCTTATTAAACCACATGTGGCCCTTTGAATCTCCACATACAACCAGTGCTGTGGATAAAAAAAATAAACCACAGAGAGAGAGAAAGATTAGGTGTGTGTTGTGTGTGTGTGTGTGTGTGTGTGTGTGTGTGTGTGTGTGTGTCAATTCCTGTAGTAATAACTGTATTTACTGTACTTCTGCATTGTGTCTGGGTTCTAGCATGCGTCTGCATCTTCCTCAGGAACACAAGTGCATTTTTATTTAGTGTTCAAGAGTAAAATGTTGCAGTGAAAAAAAAATTTCATGAAAAGAATAGAAAAGTAAATAGAAAGAAATTCGACAGGAATGTGGTGAATTACTACTAACGGAAAAGACTGGGGAAACGATACACTTTTGGGAAACTTATAATTAAAAGTATATAATCAAAATTTTAAAAATACAGCAAATGTAGTATTCTACACAACATTTTTACATACACTATATAACCACAAGAGTTTTTTTATTTCATTTATATTATTATTATTAATTTTATTTATTGATCTATATTTTTTCCCCTCTTTCCCCTAAACATATCTGTGTATATATTTGTATTTTCATGCACCTGTTCCGTGTATTGTAATGTAAAATGTTCTTGTTATTGGAACGTTGTTTGTACATGGCTAATTGTTCATTTGTTTTCGGATTTGTTAATTTGTTTTCAGTTTTTTTAGTGTTTTGTGCACTTCTCACCACCGAAACAAACATTTGCGGTTGCTCTTCACTGTGAGAAAACGAAAAACACACCTTTGTGCATCGCAGCAGCCGTGATGCTGTAGGTCCTGCTCTCATATTCCTCGTCTGATTCTTCATCTTCATCAGAAAGATAGTCTTTTTCCTTCTCCTTCTTCCTCGCTTTGTCTGATCAAAGGCTGAATTCAGGTTAACATCATTCAATGACAGTCGTCTTTCTGGTCCTTCTTTTCCTTTTCGTCTTCTTTTTTCTCCTTTTCTTTTACCTTCTCCTCCATCGAAACGAATGCGCTACAAGTAAAGAGATAAATCACTGAATCCGGATTGAGACACAGTTACAATTTAAACTTTTGTGAATGGTGATGAAGAACTCAATTCAATTCCACAGGTTTTCCTTTATCATTAGAGTGTATGTTACTATAGTCATAGTGAAGGAATAAATGCAGATGCAGCTGCATGCTCTTACAGTGAAACAATCAACAACACGGTGGTGGAACTATTCCTCGTTTTCCACAGCAGGGTTTTTTTTTTCCTTATTTAAAACGGCATTTTGCACTTTTATCTGTTTATAGGTACATCAGTGGTTGGTCGTCAATGTCTGTGTGTGTGTGTGTGTGTGTGTATATGTGTGTGTGTGTGTGTGTGTTCACTAACCAGGTAAGTCAGTTTAATAAAGTCCATGTGGATTCCCAACAGCCACATGCCGTGTTGTCCGTTTCCAAAAACTCCCAACATTGTCACGTCGTATAGATAACTGAGACGACAAGAAGTCAAAGCGAGGTAATTATTATTCTTAAAACTAAGTGCAATATGGCGACTTACGAGGTGTTTTAGTCCGTTATTGACCCGAAACTTACATAAAAGGACATAATAATTATACACAGAGGCTAAAAGGCACCATAATCACTGGAAAGATATGAATCACTCGTCCTCTTTACATCTACAGATGAGTGATTGGTGATTGCGTTCTACTATAAGTTTGATGACTTCTGCATTAGAGAGTACTATATATACACACATACATATACACCGTAATTTCCGGACTATAAAGCGCACCCATATATAAGCCGCACCCACTGAATTTTTCAAATATTTATATTTTTAAAATAAATAGGCAGCACCTGTCTATAAGCCGCAGGTGTCTACACTAATGTACTTTACACAGGCTTTAACGAAATAGAATGCCACTGCATTTTTCCGATATTACTGCATGTGTGCAAGACCGAGGAATATGTCCTTATTATTTTCTAATGCTGATTTCTAAGTTTCTTCAACTAACCCGTAACGCTGTTGCCAAGAAAAATAAAAAAGCAGGAGTTTTGGAAACCTGTCTGTGCTTATATGATTTCTGTTGCAACTGGAGTTAGTGAGCTCTCCCTTCACCCAGACTCAACGCGTTACAACGGCTTGTATCTAAACAGTAGCCTACCAAGAAAGTCATTGTTCACTGTCTTCCTCCTTCCTTTCACAACTATTTCTCTCGGGAGTTTATCTTTTGGCATCGTCGTGCGTTTAAAACAAACATTTTTTCTTCCAATGCCGTGCAGCTCAGAACACAGGTGAGGTGTGTTTTTTCGTTTCCGTTGAAAAGCAAAGCATCATCATCATCATCACAATGAATATTTAAAATAATAATTTATTCCTGTTCTCTGCTTGTTTTTTTTTTTTTTGTTTTTTTAGATCGTGTAGAATTCACGTTGATGTCATTATTTCTGAAGGCTTTGAAGCTTTCCTTGGCTTGTGCCTGGGTACCGTACAAATACAGTGTCATATACTGAAACTTGTGATTGATGCAGATGCAGGCTTTTGGGGCAATTTGAAATGAAATAAAATTCAATTAAAAAGAGTTTATTTTAAAGTAAATCCAGCCAATAAAGTAAAGTCAAAATCAAGCCCAAACCAATCAAAGGTCAGGTGTTTAAAACAGACCACATTGGAACAGGAACAAAATGAAAAGTGGTCAATAGGCTTGCTATAGACACAGATTAGACATTTACGCTATTTGGTACACGTCCTAATCCAGACCAATTTACAACTTTCTAATTTACACCACTGAGCAGTTGAGGGCCGTGTTCAAAAGCTCAGCAAAGGAGCTTGGTGGTAGTGGGATTTAAACTCAAACTTTCAGTCCAACAACTTAACCACTGGGCTCCTTATCTACCCATCTCCCACCTACCACACTGAATATCCCACAGCTTGAAGCAGAAGGTCCTGCTGGGATTAGAACTCATGACCTTCTGAGCAAAAGTCCGATGTCTTAATTACTGAGCTACAAGTTCCAGACAAAAGAAATAATTCCAAATGAAAACGAATGCTTTGGTTTTGCAAGACGTGTGTGTGTATGTGTGTGTGTGTGTGTGTGTGTGTGTGTGTGTGTGTGTGTGTGTGTGTGTGTGTGTCCTTGCTTACTTGTTTTCAATTTTTTTGTATTTTCCTTCTACAGTAAGGAAAATGTCGACAATGGAGGAGTCCGAACACACTCCCACCAGCGTGGTGCAGTAGTGCAGGAACATCACGCTGCACTTCAGAGTGTACGAGGAAACTTTAGAAAGACTAAAAAAACAACAAAAAAGAAAGACAATATACACACGCAATCATAAAAAACGTTGTTTTAAACATTTTGACTTATTTGGAATCTATTATTATTTGCACTGCCTCACTTATACATACCCTGGTTATGTCTTTATTTATTACCTTTATATTTTCCTAGCTTTGATCTTTTTATCATGTATATCAAATTCATTGTACATGCAACCCAGCAATAAAGCTGATTCTGATTCATCAATGAATTAAAAGCACAATTTTTTTTTTTTAGGTGTTTATCGCTTCATCAATATACTTTATAAAATTTACCTTTTGACTTTTTTAATGAGGTTATTTCGGAAATCTTTTCACTCTTTCATACTACATGCATATAGTTTGAGCTCTTAGAACTACAATGTTTATCCTTGTGCTTATATTATTTTTATTACTTTTTTTAAAATATCATTTGTCAGCTACCACATGCATGAAAATACATTATTAACAACCATGTATATTATGATTGTTTCTGAGCTAGCTCCGACTCCGAAAGTCTCATCTCACTCGTTCTTGTTCAGTTTTCTTAGATACGTATCCGGTCAGTCACACAGACACCAGGACGTGTATGAAATCCGTATTGGAGAAAACTAAGCTAGCTCAGAGACAATTCTAACATTATTATTATTATTATTATTATTATCGTGTTTGTGTGTGTGTGTGTGTGTGTGTGTGTGTGTGTGTGTGTGTGTGTGTGTGTGTGTGTGTGTGTGTGTGAGAATACCCTGTAATACACTGCTGTGAGTCTCTCTCCAGCTTCCACACACTCACTGTAGCGTCACTGCAGCCTACTGCTAACTGCTCCTCTGGCAAACTGCTTACTGCAGTGATACAGCGATCACTCAGCTACACACACACACACACACACACACACACACACACACTCATTGCGTTACACATATACACATACTATAAAAAAGATAACATTAACAAAAGGAGGATGGAGTCTCATATCAGAAAGTCAAGCAAGAATGCAGAAGAAAAGAAAAACAGAGATATAATAAAAGAAATACAGGAAGAAAAAGAGGAAGATAACAAGTGTCTACAGATGATCATTCATCTATGTGCTTTATTTCTGTTTTTCAATCTTTACGTCTGCTTCTTCAGTTCTTCTTTTAGTTCCATGAAGCATGAAGAATCACACAGTAAAGGTTTGTGTTTAATGGCAGTGGACTTCAAACAAACGTGTGTAACCCGATTCTGAAAACTGAGAAAGTTCATGTGAGGTTCGTTTTAAAAACACGTAAATTCACCTTGCTGGAGTGAAGGAGTTTGTGCTGCTGCCATATCTCCAATCTGCCTGAGCTGAAAGCACACACTAGAACATCCTGCATCTCCAGGAAACACATCGCACTCACACTCTCCATCTGTCTGGGAGGAATTTCTATACACACAGAAACACAAAGACTTAATGATATATACGTTTTCAGTGAGGAAATGTGTGTCAGCACTTTTAATGTTTCAGCCTAAAAGTGTTTTAATGTTTGAAAGTGATAAAAATAGAGAGTAAAATAACACCATACATTTACATTAGTGATACAAAAGAGAATTAAACTCAAATAAAAAAGGCTTTTTTCTATCATTTAGTTCTCAATAAGCAAAACCTCCACCTGTATTAATGCTCCAGGATCGAAGACTGCGATCCTCAGACACGGTGAGGAAGCGTGGACCAGAGCCGCTCGCCAAAGCGTGAACACCACCACTGTGACCAACCAGAGTGCTGCGGTGCTCAACCTTCAGAGACAGAGAGACCATCATGGACGCATTACAGTATATGACAGCTGCAAATCTCATAAGTAGGCATGGCAAGATGGTTTAAGGCCTCACACCGAGCCGGTGTTATCACCCCGGATTATCACCTCATACCAGGGTCACTTCTCACCAAATCACACCCAGAGATAAAGTAGTGCCATTAGATTACATTTATTTCAGTGGGTTTTTATAAATAGTGATTAAATAGATAAAGCGAGACCCTGACTCTAAGTCTATTGGGAGGTTTGAGGGGAATTACTTACGTCTCTAATAATAATAATGAAGCTGTTGGTGTTACTCCTGCTGCCTCGACCCATTTATCCAAATGAATTTACAATATAAGTGAAACCACATCCTCCATGCAGCTCAGTAAGGTAATAATGAAGTGTTTACAATTGCTGTGGCTTTCCATATGGAACTGGAACTGCATGTAGTTGTTTCTAAACTCCACACTCACACCTGAACTTCCAGCCCAAATCACTACAGTATTTAAACACACCCTGGTATAAGTACAGATACAAACCACTGTGTGTGACGCAGTGAGAGTAAAATACTGATTCACAGAGTGGGTGTGATGAACTAGAGTTGATTTCACCACACGACTCTCTGATTTGGTTTCATGATCAGGTTTTGTTGTTGTATGTAAGTTGTACAGAAAGCTGGTTTCTACCTGCAGGGGTTGCCAGAGTTTCACAGATCCATCATCAGATGCTGTAGCGATCAGGAGATCCTCAGGATTCTTCACCAGTGCTGGGAATATATACATTTAAACTAATAAGTAATCACCTTGTGGGAATTTTGTTATTTATCTTTGATGGTGCAGGAATATTAGTGAGGATGTCACAGAGAATGATTTGGGTATTGAATGAGTTTTAAACCTGAGAGTAACTAAAGAGAAGGTCATATATACACTGATCAGGCATAACATTATAATATAATGAGCAGTGAAGTGAATAACACTGATTATCTTTTCATTGGAGACAAGGTGAGGGAGGTGTGATTAAGATGGTTTGGACATGTGCAGAGGAGGGACATGGGGTATATCAGTAGGAGAATGCTGAGGATGGAGCCACCAGGAATGAGGAAAAGAGGAAGACCAAGGAGGAGGTTCATAGATGTGGTGAGGAAAGACATGCAGGTAATTAATTTAAAAGAGGCAGATGTAGAGGACAGGGGGGTATGGAGACGGATGGGTTAGGGTTAGGGTGGTGCTCCAAGGAAGGAAAATTGGTGAACCAGCGACAGGGTCGTGAGACGGCTGAGACTCAGTGATGCACGTGAAAAGTAAAGGCTGGTCTGTGTGGTCCAATTCCAACAGACGAGCTCCTGTAGCTCAAACTGCTAAAGAAGTTATTGCTGTTAATGTTAAATGGGTCAGAACTGTTTTGACAGCAAAAGGGGACCAACATAATATTTACCAGGTGGCCATAATGTTATGCTGATCAGTGCATCATGTGTGTCTGGTAGTAAATTCAAAGCATTCTGCTGAGTCTGAGTCTTCTAATGGGATTTCTGTTTTGCAAAGGGTGTAACTATAGTACGTGTGTGTGTGTGTGTGTGTGTGTGTGTGTGTGTGTGTGTGTGTGTGTGTTTACCTGGTTTGGAGATAATGATGGTATGGTGGATGCGGGAAAGATGAGCCTTGATCTCAGTAATCACTCCTAAATCAGATTTCCACACTGTCAGCTGTCCATCAGAAGATCCAAACATCACATAATCCTCCTGCAGCAGACACACACACACACACACACACACACACACACACACACACACACACACACACACACACACACACACACAAATACAGTGTAAAAAACAGTGGAGGGTATTGTCTTAGGTAAAACAGACAGACAGACAAACAGATAACCGAAAAGACAGACAGAAATACTGGGGGGAAAACACAGACAGAGGGAAAGACAGACTATTTAAAAGAGTTTGTTAGACTACATGACAAAGAGATTAACATGAATTAGACAGACAGACAGACAGACAGACAGACAGACAGACCTTCGTTCAGGCACTTCTGTTATAGACATGGCCGTGGACTCACCCAGCAGCACAGCGTACCCACAGAAGATGCAGTCGAGACTTCTCTGATGCAACTTCCTGTCTGGACGTCCCACAGTCGCAGTCTGCAGTCGTTAGAGCAGCTCAGCTACAGACACAATAAATTTAATTAACAGGATTAACTCGATTAAGATAAATTACACTTAAACACACACACACACACACACACACACACACACACACACACACACACACACACACACACACACACACTAAACAAATCAATTAAATATAAAAATATTTGTTTGCTGTATTTACACATATTTAATAAAAATGTTATAACAGGTAATAATGTGTACTCTGTACATCACTACAATGTATATTGGGTGAATTTTTACTTTAAACTTTTGGAAATGAAATTTGAGTCAGATGTTAAACTTCCAATGAATGAGCTGTAAAGTTTCACACACTCACCAAGGCAGACGGCGTCCAGGCGCATCCGGTGATCCAGTCTCCATGACAGTGTGTGAGAGAGCGTGTGAGAGACGGTGGAAAAACTTTTATCTTCCACACCATCAGAGCCTGTCACAAACACATCCTCATTACACACATGTAATTGTCCCCACCTGTGTTTCATTTTCTGTCTATTTATGCATGTTGTAAGAAACTCGGACTCTCAAGCAGCCAACTCCGGTTCGAGCCCTGACCCTGACAGTAACTATAGATACACATTGGTGGTCTTTTCTTAAGAAGAAATGTCCACTCTGGAGCCACTTGTGCAACTGATAAATAATATGAAACAAACTACAACAACATATGCAGAGATCACAGACAATCTAGTAGAACATGGTTCAGGGCAGAGCAGGGTTGGGGGAAGGTGGAGCAGGAATATTCAAGATTCTTATGATCTTTAAAATCTATGAAGACTTTATGCATTAAATGGAGAACATCTGTGAGACTCTATTTCTCATCACTCTCGTTGCTTTTGAAAAGCACATAGTGGTCCATATGAACTTCTCGGAGTGAAGACAGAATGTTTGATGAATCCACTGATGGTTTATGCTCTGATGGTTAATCAGTTATTTTACATCCAGGTTGTTTAAGAGTCCCATAAACCCAAATAAGTCTCAAAATATAAGGTCATGAAACTGTAAATAAGGCACATTTTGAATATTTCACAATTTAGGATAGAAAATTGTTTCTAAATCATTAATTTATCATTTGTTTTTGACAAGGACATGGAGCACAGATCAAAGTATGAAATCATTCGTTCATAAAAAAAAAATGGTCATTGTTGGGAAACTGCCTGGTGTAAGAGCAAGAAAACATTTTGGGAACTGCTGTTATGCTGTAATAGGAAAATAATCAACATCTGTGTTTTAACACATTAAAATAGAACAGAGCCTAATGTAAATGTGTGTGTGTGTGTGTGTGTGTGTGTGTGTGTGTGTGTGTGTGTGTGCGTGGTTTCAGTACCTTGTCTTTTCCTCCTGACAGAAGCTGTTTACCGTCCGGACTGAAAGCCAAACACGTGACCCCTCCATTGTGACCCCTCAAGACACTCGCTGCTTTTGGTTCATCCCAGGGGTCAGAGGTCAAATCGCTCTTTAGCCACAAGGCGATGGTAAAGTCATCTGAGTGATCAAGCACAGGATTCAAATCGGCAAAGATTGAAACCAAAACATTTTCCTTACAGGTGAATTAAAGGAAGTTACCGAGTTATAATGTAAAGAACAAAACTAAATGTCGACAGATCGACGGAGCGCCCGGAATTTTCCTCCAACAAAACGTCCCCAAAGTGTTTTATTCCTCTTATACTATTCAAACTATTAAAAGGAAAAACTACAGTATTTAGGTTCATTTTCAAAAGATCACTAAGATAATAGAGAGGCAGAGTCTCCCAGATGTAAAGATGGGCAGAGGTTCTGCACCTACAAACTGTGGAAACGTTTCAGAAACTTGTTCTTCAACATCAAATTGAAAAATGTGAATATCTGATCATCGACATCATCGAGTTCCCAAATATACACGGACTATAAACACTGTTCTGTTGCAGCCATCAAATTATTTATACATTTCAGATGTTTTCTTTGTTCTATTGTGAATAAATTATGGGTTTATGAGATTTGCACATCAATACATTCTGTTTTTATTTACATTTTTCTCAAGGTTTTTTTTTTCGAATTGGAGCTGTTCCAGAATTATCCAGTATTATTCCAGAATTTATATCTGTTTACAGTTACACTGAATGTGGTGGAACATTTTTCTCCACTTACATTACAGCAGCTCTAAACATATTCATACTGACATTTTAGACTCCTTCTATAATTGTTAAATAAACATTTCTATACAGACCGATTATTACAAAGACTTTGTTTGGAAATGATTTTGTATCAGGACATAGAGCATGAATTACTGTCAGAGCCGCTGTTAAAGAAAATAAATCGGCTTCTGGTCAATCAGAATACAGACTTTAGAAGTGTGATGGTGTTTTATATCAGGATTTGATTTATTATTATTATTAATATTATATAAGTACAGAGTTTACAGAGTTGGGATTCGTGGTGTGGAACTCACCTGACGCAGAGGCCACGTAAGTGGAGTTCTGGTTCAGAGCGAGAATAGCGCCTTCCTGAACACCGAAGACTCCGACCAGTGTCAGGGTTTCCTCCTGTTTATTCCGCTTCCTCCACAGACGCAAACGTTGATCTAAACCCCCGGAGATCAGGAGATCTTCTGCTGCAGCCTGCAGCCAGAGCATACACAGCGTGGACACACGCAGGTCCTCAGTGGACCACACACAGCCACCTACAAAACACACACACACACACACACACACACACACACACACACACACACACACACAGACGGGCAAATAAAGATCCTCTCTTCTCAAATAATCTTAATGTCTAATGAATTCATTTCTGGTTAAAATTAAATTGTACCTGACTGTATGTTGTAGAGTTTAAGTCCGTTTCCATGGTAACCAACAGCTGCGTATTGACCGTGAACAGCCACACAGAGCGCAGCATCTTCAGACACCACGGCCTGTTTGGACCTCGAGGATTTCAGCAGCTTCTGTAATGGAGGATCATAATAATCATCAACACCACCACCATCAGCACAACCATCATTTTTATAATCAAGATGACTACCATCAGTACCATCATCATCTCTGTCATCATGAAATTGATCATCAATTATTATCCTCATCATCATCATTATGACAACAATCAACACAATCATCATTATTATATTCATCAGTTACATTAATATCCTCATGACCAACATCAGCACCATCATCATCATGTCAACATCAGCATGTCATCAACTCCAACATCAGTACCACCAAAATCCTCATGACCACCATCAGAACCATCATCATCATCATCACTGTCATCATCATCATCACCACCATCATCAGTAACATCAATATCCCCATGACCAACATCAGCACCACCATCATCATCACCATCATCAGTAACATCAACTACCCATTACTACCATCATCATCACCATCATCATCTCTGTCATCATCTTCATCAGCACCATCATCATTATCGTCATCGTCATCATCACTGTCATCAGTAACATTAATATCCCCATGACTACTATCAGCACCATCATCATCATTACCGTCATCAGTAACATTAATATCCCTATGACTACCATCAGTACCATCATCATCTCTGTCATCATCAGTAACATTAATATCCTCATGACCAACATCATCATCAGTAACATCAATATCCCCATGACCAACATCAGCACCATCATCATTATCATCAGCACCATCATCATCATCTCTGTCATCATCATCATAATCATCAGTAACATCAATATCCCCATGACCAACATCAGCACCATCATCATCATCTCTGTCATCATCATCATCAGTAACATCAATATCCCCATGACCAACATCAGCACCATCATCATTATCATCAGCACCATCATCATCATCTCTGTCATCATCATCATCATCAGTAACATCAATATCCCCATGACCAACATCAGCACCATCATCATTATCATCAGCACCATCATCATCATCTCTGTCATCATCATCATCATCAGTAACATCAATATCCCCATGACCAACATCAGCACCATCATCATTATCATCAGCACCATCATCATCATCTCTGTCATCATCATCATAATCATCAGTAACATCAATATCCCCATGACCAACATCAGCACTATCATCATCATCTCTGTCATCATCATCATCATCAGTAACATCAATATACCCATGACCACCATCAGCACCATCATCATCATCATCATCTCTGTCATCATCATCATTATCAGTAACATCAATATCCTCATGACCAACATGCTCATTATCACCATCATCATCATTCCTGTTATCATCTTCATTATCTAAATCATCACAATCATCAGTAACATCAATATCCTCATGACCAACATCTTCAACACATCATCACATAGACAGAGACAGACAAGCAGACAGAGAAAGAGAGAGAGAGAGAGAGAGAGAGAGCGAGAGAGAGACTGAAAGGCAAAGACAGACAGACAGATAAACTGACAAAGAGATACCGAAAAGCCATTTACATTTTACTTTCCTTTCTTTAATTAAAGCAACTCATTTATTCTTACTTCTTTTTTTAATGCGAAAACTCTGTATAGTTATAGTTTGTTTTTACATTATTATTATTATATTATTATTATATTATTATTATATTATTATTGTTATTATATTATGATTTTTATTATTATTATATTATTATTATTATTTTTTTTTTTTTATTATTATTTTCAACTGACTTATTTTAAGATAAAGAAAAAACAGACAGAAAGACAGACAGACGTAAACATAGACAGACACTGAGTTTCCCCTGTTAATAGACACTGAGTATTTTCTCTCCTCTGCATGTGAACTACCTTTTTCTCTCCCAACACAGAGACTGAGCGCCCGAGTCCTCCAGACCACAGCTGGACCTGAAACACACACACACATTTAATGTACAGCAGTAACACACACTCTCACTCTGTATGTGTGTGTGTGTGTGTGTGTGTGTGTGTGTGTGTGTGTGTGTGTGTGTGTGCGTGTGTTCGTGTTCTCACCATGCCGTCACGTCCAGCACTGAGAAGCGACTCTCCGTCACACAGGAAGTGAAGAACCTCAGTGGGGCCACAGTGAGCGTGAGAGCGCCACACACAGGACGATCCGGGAACTGACCACAATCTTATCTCGCCATCCAACGCCCCCGAACAGAGGAGAGAGAGAGAGGAGGATGGAGAGAAAGACACACTGCGTACTGAACACCGATGACCTGACAGAGTCTGGAGTGAAGAAGGAAAAGAGAGAAAGATGAAGAAAGATATACAGAGTGAAAAAAACAAAAGGTACAGAACAAAGAGGAAGAAATGAAAAAAAGACAAAAAAGGGAAAGACGTGAAGAATAGATAAACAAAAAAAAAAAAAAAAGACAAGGAAGAAAAGGAAGACAATATTAAAAGAATGACAGTGATAGTAGATGGAAAAAAAGAACAGGTACAAAAAAAAGGAGTGATAAAATAAAGAGAGAAATAGGAAGAAATGCAGAAAGGGAAAGAAGAGAAAAGGGACGAAATAGAGCAAAAAAATAGACTTTCATTAGCATGACTCATAATCAGGACTCCAATACCCATAATTCTCTGTTTACTTCCTGTTTCCTCCTCACCATGCAGTTCTCCTGTTTGATCCAGTCCCACATCCGTACTGCACCGTCCCAGCAACCCACCGCCAACAGACTCCCCTCAGGGTCAAAGGTCACACAGTTCAGAGGGGACGGGTTTACCAGTGACGCCTCCTGCATCCCCTTCTTAGAGGACCATACCTACACACACACATTAACACGTACACACGTGAGGTAAATATAATATTTATGCTGTACGACAAACTTTAAATGTGATATTACAACCTTCAGCGTGAAGTCTAAGGAAACAGTAGCAAAGTGCTTCCTGTCTGGGCTGACATCACATCCTGTTATACTGTTGGAGTGGGCGTTGAGGTGGGCAGTCCTACAGAAAACGCCACAAAGACCTTCAATGATACGTTATTTTCAGGACGGACATACATTCAGATAGACAAAAGTCAAGACAACTAAATATAGAGACAGATATGTAATAATATCCAGATGTTCAAAGGACAAGTCAAGGAAATATTACAAAAGACAGCATGGTGACCTACTGTACATACTGTACATTGACACCAGACAGCCAGATGTTCAACCATATAGTCAGATGAATGTTCAGACAGACAAATGACCAAACATACATCAAGACAAAGAGACAGACAAATATTCAGACAGATAAATCCATGTCCAGATGTTTAAAGAGGCAAAGAAACAGAGAAACAGATGTATACATGTATACTCTACATGTCCAGATGTTCATATAGACATCCAGACAGACAGACAGGCATTTAGACACACAGACAGATGACCCAACATACAGATAGAGAGACAGACAAATATGTTCAAACAGACAGATGTATAGATGTCCAGATGTTCTGAAACATTCAAACGGACAAAATAGCATTAAGATGGACAGACAAGATGACTAAACATACATCCAGGTAGAGACACCCAGACAGGTGTTCAGACAAACAGATGTTCAGACAGATGCAAATATTTCCAGAAGTTCAGAGAGACATCCCGACAGAGTGGCATATTCAGGCAGATAAATACATGTCCAGATGTTCAAACAATTAGAGAAACATTCAATGAGACAAAGTGGTATTAAGGTAGACAGACAAATGATCATCCAAATGATCAAACATACATCCAGACAGACAAATATTCAGCCAGATGTATGCATGTCCAGATGTTCAGAAAAACATTTAAACAGATAAAGTGGAATACAATTGAACAGATAAATAACCGAACATACATCCAGATAGAGAGATCCAGACAGACAGATGTTTAGACAGAAGAACATTCAGAGAGACAGTGATAATCTGATAAGTTTTTCTCTTCTATTTTCTAACACACTGACCTGCAGCCGCTGTTAACGTCCCACGCCTCCACCTGGCCATCGTACGAAGTCGTCCACAGAACACAGTCATCCAGAAACACACAGCCCGAGATCCCATCACAGCTACTGATCAGTGACTTCACTTCCTGTTCCAGAAAACAAAAAGTCTGTCATGCTGTGAAAAGATGAAATAGGGATGAGGAAGAAAGGAGGGAGAGAGATGAAGGATGAAGAGATTTGGCTGTGACCTGATTGGTGTGTGTGTGGTAGAGGTGAAGAGAACCCTGTTCTGTCCCCACTGCCATCAGAACTCCAGCTGGACTGAGAGACACACAGGACGGAGTCCACTGAAACGTGGAAACCAGCTCACTGCAGAAACAGAAACACAAAGTTTCTTTATATTTTTTCATAACTCAGTGGAGATTTATTCTCCACAGTAGATCTTCATGTGGAACCATCATTATCAGCAGCGAATGGTTTCCAGTTAAAAGTGAACCACATCCAGAGGAAGAACATCAGGATGAATCAGGCAGATCCGGAAAAAACAGCACATGATCATTAATTGAGTGTTTTTAACATCTTTAAAGGGTTCTACATAGAATTGTTTCCAATTAGCAAACACTCTGTTGTGAGGGTTTTATGAAGAACGTTTGTGAGGCAACCAAAAGCTAAAGAACTATTAACTCTTCTAGATCTCTTGTATACTGACTCTGTGACTTTAACTGTGGCATTGTTGTGGGTAACAGATGGTCTGGTTTGTGTTTTTCCTGGTAGTTTACACAGAATGGTGCAGAAAACAAAAAACATCTTATAAGACCACACCTCTGTGATGAAAGAGAAGAATGATCAGAGTGATCTGAGCTGACATGAAGTCTATAGTCATTCAAATAATCACTTTTTATAACCAATTTAGAAGATGCAGCACATCAAACCTCGATCTTCATTCTCTATACATTATCTAAAGCCCTTGTATCTGCCTGATGTTACACATTGTGCTGCTGCCACATGATTGGCTAATAAATGAGCATGTTTTCAGGTGTTCTTATTAAACTGGCCGCCTGTAGCACATTTTTTTTTAAAAAGAGCTTTATTTGTTAATAAAGCGATGTAGATCTGAGAGATTCCTACCCAGCCTCCTCACTGGTGTTGTTCATACATCTTACAATGGGGACGTTTTCCTCCTTCGCTGCGGTTTTAGCCCAGACGTGAGCAGCCGCGGCGTCTGGTTCGTTCAGGGCTTGCTGCACAAACAGAGCCGGCCAATGAGACAGCAGAGGGGCGTGGCGCTTCAGGAACGAATGGCAAGCCACGAGCTCATCTGAGGAGTCTGTGGAGATGTTTGATATGTGATTTAATAGAGTTTAATCAGTCAAATATAATGATTGCCTGATATAATACATCACATATGAACATCAGGGTGAATAAGAAGGATGAAGCTAAATGCTTGAACTGATCAGCTGATATGAAAATAGATGAACGTACCAGATGCTTCAGGACAGCATGATTTGTCCACTTCATAAATCTTTTCTATTATCAAATGAAAAAGAAAAAATGAGATGAAAGGGTGAAGCCATGTGTTTAATGTATGAGAAACATGAGCAGGATCACAAACACATCTTCAAATATCAGATTTATATCTGTGAATGAGAACATGACCATGGCTTAATATTAAAGGTGTGTATTGATATAAGACTTCAGAAGAACTGATTGAAAATCCTACCATATAAATGGTAATTCTCCATGAGGCTGGGCAGGAGCCCATGACGCACATTAGCATACAGGAAGTAGTAACTGCAAAGCAGGAAGTGCATCGGCTCCCGATGACCACATTTCATCTGCAGACGAATTTAAGAACAAGGTGAGCTTTTCTGTAATTAAGGTAAAGGTGAATTTAGTAAGCGAGCAGGAAGTAACACTGACCAGATGAGCAGGAAGCTGTGTGAGTGAGTCCGGGTCACAGTGCAGGAACGTGTCGTGTCCGTGAGGATCTGACCGCACCCACAGGTAAGCTGGAAAAATCATATACACACATTATTATTATGATCATTTTTATTAGGTTGTGAAAACTTTAATATAAAAAGCTCTCGTACCTGCGAGAATCATGTGCGCTCTGCTTCTGTCGTCCGGATCAGAGAGGTAAAGTCGCTCGAACGACGATTTCACATCTGGATTACTGAGAATCAAGGACGGATCCGGATCCACAAACAGAGACGACCCAATCAGACTGCAAAACAGTACAGACCTTCAAGAACCTTAAGAGTCTTCAAAAAATGGGTTTTTATACGGTTTACTGATTAATGACGAAAGACAAATGACAAAGAGTACATCTAGATAGAAACACATCCAAACATCCAGACAGACATTCAGACAGACAGACAGACATTCAGACAGACAGACAGACAGACAGATGTATACATGTTTAGAGAGACATTTAGGCATAGTGGCATTAAGATAGACAGATAGCTGCTTAAACAAAGATCCAGATAGAAAGATGAGATTCAAAATGTTATTTTTAAGGCTCATCGATTAACTAAGTGCTCTTAGCATATTAAATAAATATTTAAATTAAAATAGCGTATTTTATAAATCTATTTTCAGAGTTCTACATAGAACCATCAAAGGTGAAGAGCCTGTAGTCGTGTGATAAAAATGCTAATAGGAACATTATAGTAAATATATAACATTATAATAAATTATAGTACTTTGTACTCAATACTTAAGTACATTTGAAGACTAAAACTTTTGTACTTTTACTCAAGTGAAAGTTTAAAGACACACTTTGACTTATTCTGAAGTCATATTTTACTTCGCATATCTCGATAATTACGTCTTCTCATCATCCTTCAAAGCTTCTACTGGGAATTGTTTCTGATTTCACTCTGAAACACTCAGTGTTCTATGTAGAACCTTCATGGGTTCCATCAAAGGAACAACCTAAGAACCGTACACCGTTCTAGATCTCCTGAGTGCAGAGAAAAGGTTCTAATGATAACTATAATAAAGATAATTGTGATTCCGGGTTTTGATTCATCAGAACAGTGTTGTACAGGGTTCTGTCAGAGCGCTACTACAAGATCATAACCTGTTTTATTTGATTTCTTACTCAGAACCTTATCACGACATGTTACTTACCTCTGTAGACCTCGAGCCAACTGGGAGAACGTGGCCATGGGCACTCTGGTTTTAGGGTTCCTGGCAAGTTTCATCACTTCCTGCCAGTTCAGCGGGGTGTGTGTGGAGCTCAGATCAGTGCACAGGTTCAACAGGAAGTGTAGATCGCTGTCTTTCAGACCTGTTTTTAGGGACAAGTGACAAACAGCATGTTTTTACCACTGAAATATTGTATAATGGGAAAAAAAGCAATAATGCAGGTTTAATTACCAAACAAACCCATAAAGTCCTAAAGTAAAATATAAACTCTTTAGTGGCTGATACCAAACAATTTAGTGCCTCATTCTGGTTTAAAAGACAGAACAATCAGAATCACATCCATAAGTGCTTCTTAATCCATTGTTTATTAGGTATTATTGATGAACCTGGTGATGATGATGATGGTGATGACGGTCCGGCTTACCAGTAGAGCTGACCGCCAGAGCAGCCAGGGTCCAGTTGAGTCCGGTTCCTCGGTACTGAGACTGCAGCCTGATCAGACCATGCTGAATGAGCTCATCCAGAGACGCCGGGAGACACTTCAGGTTCTCAGTCATCTGGATTGTGATTTGAAATTGGAAAAAGAAACATTAGGATTATTCTGGAAAGTGATGTTACCTATTACAAACCAATTACAAGCATGTTCATACAATTAATTATAGCAATGATGACATCATCTTTTTAAGGTTTCTTCCTCATGCCACCTCAGGGAGTTTTTCCTTGATAAAAAAATCCTGATTTAATACATACTTTTATACAACTTCATCTCTGTAAATCTTTGAGACATCGTTATTAAACATGCGCTAAAACTGATTTTAATTGATGATGATGATGATGATGATGATGACGACATCACAGTAATAACCAATATCAATAGAAAGGATCACTATTGCTTCTTGCATCCTTTCATGCTCTATACGTTGGTCATTTTACATTTACATTCACAGCAATGAATGACTTTCTAGCGTTATAATATTTATTATATTAATAGCTTTTCACTGCCTCACTTCCATGTTACACACCACTGCATTGCACATACAACTGTACATATACATTATATATACATTTTTACAGTATATTTATGGCAGTTTGGCAGACCCTCTTATCCAGAATGTCTTAAAACTGAGCAGGTGAGAGATAAAGGGTCTTAGTGGCAGCTTGGTGGTGCTGGGATTTGAACTGTTGACCTTCTGATCCGGTTAACCACTGAGCTACACGTACAACTTATCATTTATTTTTCTACCATCTATCTTTTATAGCTTTTACATTATAGATTTCCATATAAGTATATAGTATATATATGATTTTTGTAAGTTCATTGTTTTTGTGAAATTTAGGTTTTTACATCACCAGACAGTTGTAAAAAAATAATAATAATAAAAATTCTTTACACTTTGTAATGTAATATTTACATTTATGCCATTTGGCAGATGGCCTTCTCCAGAGCGACTTCCATTTATCTGATTCATACAACTGTAAAGCTATGGGGTTAAAGGCCTTACTCAGAGGCCCAGGAGTAGCTGTGAGTGACTCTCTGAAAAATCCAAAAACCACTAAGCTAAATTGATCACGTTCTCTGGCTCCTGTTACAGGAAACAGATCACTCATTGAAAGTTATTGGTCCACAGGAGAATTCTGCTGGAACTCCACTATCTGTCCCCTAATAAAAGCCTGGCTGGAAGATGTGATGTTTTTCATGAAGGGCTCAGTGAAACCAGTTTACTACAAAGCAGTTCCTTATGATGTCCCCCCCCACCCCCTCTCTGTTTTTCTTTTCCTCCTCAGTTCGGTGTTTCTTTTTATTGTTTTATGATGTAATATCTGTACCACAGTGTGGATGTGTTGTTATGTTTCTTTATCTCCACTGTTGTTCTGATATGTATGGGCTCATTTCTTGAGGAAGTGTGACGACATGAATGTTACACTGGTTTTCTAACAGCGCTTATTGTACTTGTGTACTATAAAACTTAAAGGAGTTTTTTAAACTCGTGGTGGAAAAGTGCCCAATGAACAGAAACAAGCATGTCACCTTTTCAAACGAAGCATAGTTCCTGAGTTCCTCACAAGCCAAGCGAAGATACAGTGGACTCACGGCTCCCTTCTTCATCAACAGAGTCTGGAGCTGTAGATACACAAGCGTCAGTATACACACACACACACACACACACACACACACACACACACACACACACACACACACACACACACACACACACATCACGACACCACATACCTTCATGTACTTCTATTTATATGGAAAGTCATATCAAACCTGGTTATTAAACGCAGAGTGGCTCAGTTTCTTCCCGTACACGCTCAGCTCCTTCTGGACGATCTCTCTCCGGTCCGGCAGCAGTAACGGCCCCAGCGGAAACAACACGCAGCTTTTGTTTTCGCTTATAATGCTACGGAGCGGCGAGTCTAAAGACATGCTCAGGACCAGGCATACACCCTGAGAAGTGATGAGAAATATATATGGGACATATTTTAGTGTGTAATATTGCTTTAAATACGTCTTTTTAATGTTCAAATATCAGATGAATTCATATTTAACATTCAGGGAAGGAGTCTCCAGTGTCAGTGCTTTGTAGCAGTCAGAGTTAAAGCTGCCTTCAGGACAGAGGAGTTACATTGTGGTTTCTTGGTTATATGACCTCCTTTAAACTTTAAAAGGAGCTGATGCATGAAAGACACGGCATGTTTATAACTACTATGACGACTATTATAACAACTCGGTTGGCTTGATTTCATTTTATTTCAAATAAATTGTCACTGTCCACAAATTGCTTTGGTTCCCCTTTAATTGAAGACCACTGTGTATTAACAGCCTAAAGATCCACAAAGCTACCGAACAAATCAGGAACTTTGAGGATGGATTTGGACTTTATTAATATCGTAATAAAATCAGGTAAATCAACAATGATGGAACTGTAATGAATAGAGAGTCGGTGCTGAGGATAAGTTTCCCCGTGACTCTGGTTCCTCTAAAGGTTTCTTCCTCGTGATATCTCAAGGGGTTTTTTCCTTGCCACAGTCACCACTGGCTCACTCGTTAGGAATAAACTTACAATTATGAGTAATAAACCTATAGGCATTAAACAAAAAATTTAAATAATGTCCATTGTTAAAAGCACTTTACAAATAAAACTGAATTGAATTGAGTGTAAAATTAAACTAAATGTTGGCATGCTATAGGAAAGTAATCCATAATCAAAGTTGCTCTGCTTCAGCACAAATCCAGCTGTTCATTGTTTTATTATATATGCATAAAATCCTGAAATAATATTTTCCCACACCTTAGGAATGCGTTGTGGGATCCATTCGGAAACTCTTTGCCCTCGGGCATCGTGCACCAGGTCCGCTCCATCGATGAGTAACGCCAGAGATCGGCCTTTCTTCACCTCCTTCAGGTGTGTGAGTAACTCGGACAGCAGATCTCTGTTCATACACACCACATAATGTCAATAGTGTGTAGTTATTTTTCATCCCACTTCCAGATTCTACAAAATGGAAAATACTGACGGAGACAAACCGCACATCCTCCTCACGTGTACGTAAATGTCACTTCACCTGTAAGGTGTGTTAGAAGGAAGCTCCTCCTCCTGCTGCTTCCTCTTTCTCAGCCACTGGACCAAGCAGCGTAGGAGGGGCTCAACCCCAGAAGCTGATTGGCTAGCGGCTGTGGAATAAGATATGACATCACACATGGGCACTTTCTTTATCTTGTCTGGAGTTTGGAGTTTGTGAGCCAACGCAGCCTAAACGAGAGAGAGAAATTAAGAGAAAGAGACCTGACTGTGTCTGTGTTTCTATCAGTCACCGTACGCAATAAATAAAACATAATCCGTTACCATGAAAGTCGTTTTGCCAACCCCGGCCCCGCCCTCTACCAGCAGAACTCCGCCTTTTCGCTGACATTCCTCGATTTTGTCTTTTGCCTTTGAAAGCGGCTTCGCTCTGCCGCAAAACTGCCGGCACTGGGCGTCCTGGTGGACTTCCTGTTCTGTAATCTCCGCCGTTAGATCCGCCTCGTCTGATTCCTGAGCATCAGAGAAAAGAGACACTGAAAAGATGAACACTGAAGATGGTAAAATGGTGGTGGCCGTCTGATCATACAGCTGCTTATTTTAAGTGAAAGGAGGCGTGGCCTCTGTGTACACTAATTTTAATGTGGCTTTGTGTGGCCTTAAAGTCTGTTCATTTCTGTTAAGGAAGTGTGGCTTCTGTGTCTTAATTCAGTGAAGGAGGTGTGGCCTCTGTCTTAAATTCTGTTAAGGAGGTGTGGCCTCTGCATTTGTTTATTTTATTTAAGGGCCGTGTCCTTTGTAACTGTCACACTGATAAAGAGGTGTGGACTCTGTGTCTGTTAATTTTAATTAAGAAAGTATTATAGCTAAACTATTTATACCAAACATATTTCCATCTTTTTTTAATCACCTGTATTGCAGTGAATTAATTAAAAAGTTAAATGTTTTTTATTTATTTTGACGCCTGACCTCCACAAAAAGCTTCTGTATGGCAGACCACAGATCCTCAGTCACAGCCTTCGCAAAATCTTCCAGAGCTTTCACGTACGCTTTTCCGTCTACGACTCCGCCCCACTCACACGGGTAACTGCACATACAGAGGGAAGAAGCTCATTTACATAAAACATAATTCCCAACATAGAACTTTTAATCAGTCTCTGATAATAACTAATAATAACTCCTAAAGCAGGAATAAAGGAAATTCCTGTCTGACCTTTGCCCTTATATAATATGAATACATTTATCTACTACACTTAATTATTATAATGGTGTCTTTGAGACTGAAATTTAAATGAAATACATTTATATTTTATTAATTAACTAATCAGAATATATTGTACACCACTCACTTTTGCGACACTCTGAAATCTTTGTTTTTGATCCATTCCTTCAGTTTATCCATTTTTGCTGCAGTTTCCTCGGATTCAGCTGCAAAGTCGCCTCTCCAAACTTCAGGCACTGAGCTAAACAAACATTTATGAACAAAGAAGAGCTTTTTAATCAAACAACAATAAAAACAAGTGACCAGAAAACAATTAGAGCAAGAGATGTACTCTGTACTGAACTCAGTGTCTATTAATCACAGTGAAGGTGGTGTGGCCTCCTGTCGCCTCAGTGTCTATTAATTACAGTGAAGTGGGCGTCGCCTCAGTGTCTATTAATTACAGTGAAGTGGGCGTCACCTCAGTGTCTATTAATTACAGTGAAGTGGGCGTCGCCTCAGTGATTATTAATTACAGTGAAGGTGGTGTGGCCTCCTGTCGCCTCAGTGTCTATTAATTACAGTGAAGTGGGCGTCGCCTCAGTGTCTATTAATTACAGTGAAGTGGGCGTCACCTCAGTGTCTATTAATTACAGTGAAGTGGGCGTCGCCTCAGTGTCTATTAATTACAGTGAAGTGGGCGTCACCTCAGTGTCTATTAATTACAGTGAAGTGGGCGTCACCTCAGTGTCTATTAATTACAGTGAAGTGGGCGTCACCTCAGTGTCTATTAATTACAGTGAAGTGGGCGTCGCCTCAGTGTCTATTAATCACAGTGAAGGTGGTGTGGCCTCCTGTCGCCTCAGTGTCTATTAATTACAGTGAAGTGGGCGTCACCTCAGTGTCTATTAATTACAGTGAAGTGGGCGTCGCCTCAGTGTTTATTAATTACAGTGAAGTGGGTGTCGCCTCAGTGTCTATTAATTACAGTGAAGTGGGTGTCGCCTCAGTGTTTATTAATTACAGTGAAGTGGGTGTCGCCTAAGTGTCTATTAATTACAGTGAAGTGGGTGTCGCCTCAGTATCTATTAATTACAGTGAAGTGGGCGTCGCCTCAGTGTTTATTAATTACAGTGAAGTGGGTGTCGCCTCAGTGTTTATTAATTACAGTGAAGTGGGTGTCGCCTCAGTGTCTATTAATTACAGTGAAGTGGGCCTTGCCCCAGTGTCTATTAATTACAGTGAAGTGGGTGTCGCCTCAGTGTCAATTACAGTGAAGTGGGCGTCGCCTCAGTGTCTATTAATTACAGTGAAGTGGGCGTCGCCTCAGTGTCTATTGATTACAGTGAAGTGGGCGTCGCCTCAGTGTCTATTAATTACAGTGAAGTGGGCATCGCCTCAGTGTCTATTGATTACAGTGAAGTGGGCGTTGCCTCAGTGTCTATTAATTACAGTGAAGTGGGCCTCTGTCTGTTAATTACATTTACTACGGTGTGACCTCTGTGTCTGTTAATTACAGTGAAACCATGAAACAAAGTTCTGTTCCTGGTGAGGGTCAGAAGGTTAGCAGATTAAACTGCGAGTCTTTACCTGAGAAACTGAGGAGATCTGAAGTAGAAGAACATGCGGCTGTGAGCCGAATCAGGAAACACGGCCTGAAACTGACGAATCTCCATCTCTGTGACCGACAGACCGCCAGGAGCCGACTTCAGCTGACACACAGAAATATATCAAGCTATAAATCTTTTTTTACATAAAATTAATTCTCAAAAAACAAGACTCAAAGAACATTCTTTGCTATTTATTCACCGTATGTTATACGTCATATCTGTTTATGCATAAGTATATAGGTTATTAAAAATGGTAAGAAACGAATAAATAAATACTTCAGGAGGCACTACTAAATGTTATAAAAGAAAGAAAGAAGTAAAGGAAAAAAAAAGAAAGAAAAAGTAAGAAAGAAAGAAAGAAAGAAAGAAAGAAAGAAAGAAAGAAAGAAAGAAAGAAAGAAAGAAAGAAAGTCTTCAGGATGCCTAACTGAATGTTATAAACAAATGTAAAAAAAAAGAAAAAAAAAAAAGAAAGACTTTAAAAAGCATTACTGAATGTTATAAACAAAGATTGAGTATTGTTTAGTTCTCACCCAGCTGTACTGAGGCAGGTCAGGCAGCGAGGGCCGAGGCGGCACCAGGCCGTATCTCTCTCCCAGAATTCCCAGCAGCACTTGGGAGCGACAGACCTCCTGGAGGCAGATCTCGGCAGCGCGTGCCGATTCGGCCTCGGTCACGCCCCAGCGCAGGTCCACTTCCTGCAGCTGGAGGCAGAAGGGAGCCGCTCGCCGGCGTAACTCCGGGAAAACACTGCGCACCAGGACGTCTCGTTCACCGTGCATGTCTCTGAATGTAGACGAGATGAAGACACGCACACTGCGCCACCTGACACAGAAACACAGAGACGTCACGCCGGTGATGTTTTACTGCCCCAAGATCTGTAATGAACTTTATACTAAATATAAACTAAATATCCATCAGTGATCAGGTCATGACCTCAACAACCCTGGAACTGTAATGAATGGACCTGCTGTGCTGAGGATGAGGATGGGTTCACTTTGGAGTCTGGTTCCTCTCAGGGTTTCTTCCTCATATCATCTCAGGGAGATTATTTTTACTTGCCACTGAACTCATAGAGAATTTTTTTACGTAATGCTGCTTTGGGACAATGTCCCTTGTTATAAAAGACTATACTAATTGATGTAAATTGAAAGGATTATCTGAAATAAAAATAGCTTTCTACATACTTATTATATCTTCTCTATCTTGTTTTTGTGCAATTTTCTAAAATAAAATTGTAAAACGTATGATTTTGTACGCAAAGAAATGATTGAAAAACATTTAAAAACTAAAATGATAAAAAAATAATAATAATAAATAAAGTCATGGAGGTTATAACCCCCCAAAAAAAGTTTTAGAGCGGGGTTATTTTTTCCAGGAAATAAAGAATTAAAATTTTTTTTTCACTTTTCTCCCTTTTTTTCTAGAAAGAATGTTTTAAGATTAGTTTTTATTACAGTTTCTTTTCTATATGTTCCCTTGTTTCCTTAACTACTCTTTCATTTGACTTTGCATCTTCTTGTGTGAATATAAAACATTTATTTAAAACCTTACCATTTATCTTCATCTGCTTTTTCAATTTGTTTCAATTTTTTTATTTAATAGTCTTATGCACATTTTCCTTCTTTTTTTTTTCATTTTTAACATACATATTTTTATGACCTCACTGGAGAAAAAAAAAAAATCCTCTCTTCTTTGGTCCTTTTTTATGCAGAATTCTTAGAATTATTTTTTGTCACAAAACTAACACATTTAATAACTGACCTTTTTTCCAGAACACCACATACGTATTAATTTATTGTTAATTATGTTGATTGTGACGGTACCTAAGTTTAGGAACTGCAGGCAGGGGCATGATGTCAGCGGCTCTTTCCTGTTTTGCAGTAAATCCTGTTGGAGCAGGAATCTTGTGCAGTTTGTCCATTTGCTCCACGTGATCCAAAAGTCTGGAGGAACCAAACTCGGAAATAAACCTGCAGGAAAATTATTATTTAACTTTGTGTTTCCTTATACCCCAAAATATTTGGATTGTGTTTTCTCTCAATAATAAAAACCTTCATTTAAAAACTGCATGTTGTGTTCACTTGTGTTATCTTTTACTAATATTTAAATTACAGTGGAACCCGGTTATGTCGATGTCCTAGGGGGTCGCCAAAAAGCATCGAGGTAACCGATGATCGAGATAAACGAAAATCAAAATGGCGGCAATATATTAACGTGCTTGAAATTTCTTTATGTACATGATGTGTGTTAATAAATGAGAATGTGCATGCACGTGTTTTTGAAGGGTTTTTTTACACAACAGCGTTGCTGCGATTTGTTTGATGAAGGCATGCTATAAAAAAACATACAGTACATGTTTATCTGTCAGGAATCCACCTGCCACGCCCCCTTCGGCCCCCTTCAGCGTGTCAGGTGCTTTCTCGGCCGCTTTCTCTGAAGCTCCGCTTCAATCGCGCACATATGGTGCTCGTTTATCATCATCACCAGCTCCTATTTAAACTTCCACACTCTCACTGTCCGTTATTGTTGGTATATGTTGGTTCACGGCGGTCGTTGTTATCGCTCATGCGTATCCCGGTACGTGTCTTCCCACCGGCACTCTCTCAACGGCTGCGCTTTTCTTCCCAAAGCGCATCGCGGATTCTCCCCCCGATCCTGCCTTTGTTCATTTTATGATTTTGCTGGTCATCACACCAAAAAGACATAATCGACATAACCGATAAAAAATGCTTAGAAAAAGCGAGAATTTGGCGGTTCCACTTCAAAAGATAAGAGATAAAGGTCGAGATAAGCGGATTCCACTGTAGTTTGATGATCTGAAACATTAAAGTGTGACAAACATTTGTCAAAACAAAACAAAAAAGAGAAAAATCCAACCTTTTATTTAAGTACATTACTTTGGTGGTAAAAAAATCACACATTTAGAAAAAAAAAAAAAACTTGAAATCATGTGTGCCACAATTATTGGCACCCCTGATGTTAATACTTTGTACAACCTCCTTTTGCCAACAAGACAGCACTTAATCTCCTCCTATAACATTTCACAAGATTGGAGAACACAGAGAGAGGGATTTTTGACCATTCTTCTTGCACAATCTTTCTAGATCATCCAGTGTCCTGGGTCCTCTCTTATGCACTCTTCTCTTTAGCTCGCCCCACAGGTTTTCGATTGGGTTGAGGTCTGGGGACTGAGATGGCCATGGGAGGACCTTGAGTTTGTGACTGCTGAACCACTTTTGTGTAGATTTTGCCACATGTTTTGGATCATTATCCTGCTGAAAGACCCAATGACGACCCATCTTCAGCTTTCTGGCAGAGGCCATCAGGTTTTATTTAAAATATCCTGGTACTTCAAAGCGTTCATAATGCCATGCACCCTAACAAGGTTCCCAGAGCCTTTGGAAGAGAAACAGGCCCACAGCATCACAGATCCTCCACCATACTTCACGGTGGGCATGAGGTGCTTTTCGGCATACTCATCTTTTGTTTTACGCCAGACCCACTTAGAGTGTTTGTTGCAAAAAGCTCAATCTTAGTCTCATCTGACCAAAGCACACGATCCCAGTTGAAGTCCCAGTACCGCTTAGCAAACTCCAGACGTTTACGTTTGTGAGTGTTAGTGAGAAAAGGCTTTTTCCTTGCATGCCTCCCAAACAGCTTGTTGGCATGTAGAGAGCGTCTGATGGTTGTTTGGGAGACTCTGTGACCCCAAGATGCCACTCTTTGATGCAATTCTGTGACGGTGAGCTTGGGAAATTTTTTTACTTCTCTTACCATCCTCCTCACTGTGCGTTGTGGCAAGATAAACTTGGGACCTCCTCCAGCCTTGTTTGTCACTGTTCCAGTTGTTTTAAACTTCTTAATGATTCCTCTGACTGTAGATACCGGCAAGTTAAGGCGAGTGGCTATTTTCTTGTAGCCATTGCCTGACTTATGAAGGTCGACACACATCTGCCTTACTTGAATGGTGTGTTCTCTTGTCTTTGCCATGTTGACAAATGGGTAAGAGAATTAGGCCTCTGTGTCACGTCATATTTATACCCCAGGGAAACAGGAAATCATGAATTACTAATTAAAAGTCCCTAGATACCCTGACCAACCTTAGCAACTACAGAAAAATATATATAAAAAAAAAAAAACAATTAAATTTTTCAGAGGAATTGTTAGGGGTGCCAATAATTGTGGCACACATGATTTCAAGTTTTAATTTTTTTCTAAATGTGTGATTTTTTTTACCACCAAAGTAATGCACTTAAATAAAAGGTTGGATTTTTCTCTTTTTTTGCATTTGGGTTCTATGTTGTTTTAAAAAAAAGGAGAATTTTTAGAAGTCCACGACCACATCTTAAACAGGGGTGCCAATAATTGTGGAGGGCACTGTATATATATATATATATACACACACACACACACACACAAACACACAAACACACACACACATACATATACGTATACATACATACATACATACACACACACACATACGTGTGTGTGTGTGTGTGTGTGTGTAAGTATTTATAAATCTATATTTGTACATGTAGCATGCAATCATCATATATCATCAATATTATGCAGTATTACCTGAGGATTTGCTCACTGAAGCCGTCCAGGTGCAGTGTTTTAGGATCATCTGAGGAATCGATGTTAGCAATCCTGAACAAAATATCAAATCAAGAAGAGAGACAAAAGTGAACACAAATACATCAACGGGGTTGGACAGATAATAAGTCCTGAATTTAAAAAATAATGATACACATAAAAAAAAAATGTATGTATGTTTTTTTCTCGTTGTTATTGTCTTTCCAAATTCAAGATAAAATTAAATTGGGAAAAGGAGGTGGTCATGAAGGTAAAAACAATCTCCAAAAAAGAAGTAGTGAAGGAAATAAGGGAAATGTGTTTTACAAAAAAAGTAAAAAAAAAGGTCAAGTTCAATACATTTTAAATAAAAATGGGTTTTTTAAATGATTTCCTCTGTAGAATTATTTTATTCATTTTGTATGTTAAAAAGCATTTATTTATAACAATGAATAATATTTATTATAATATTATATATTAAAGAAGTAAAGTTTAGAAGGTTTAAATAAAAAATAAAAACATAAGAAAATGGTTTTGAATTAATGTTAAACTGATTTTAACAGCTTATAGTTTTGCCAAATCACACTTCTGGGAAGATTTTTTCACTGAATTTTGGAGTGTGCTTATGAAGATTTGTGTGGAGATTTGTGTTCATTAAGCTATATTAGTAAAGTCAGGTACTGATGTGGGTGAGGTGAGGAGTGCAGTGGTCTGGGGTGCATTCAGTGTTCACATTCTTCCCAAAAGTGTTCAGTAGGTTTGAGGTAAGAACTCAATAGCAGGAGATCTTCCACTTCCAATGCTTTTGCTCATATAGTGTATTTATTCTATGAGGCGCAAACGAAACAGAACTTACCTTTGATTGAGCAAAATGTTCACCAATAACGGTTTACGGATGCAGGCCTTCTGAAATCTTTCAACCGACATCATGGCCGGTACATAATCAGACATGTAATCTGCCATAAAGATAATGTTATCCAGCTAAAAAAATAAAAAATAGTGATGTAAATATGATATTAAAAATAATTGCAGTAGATATCTCATGTACACTCATATATACGCTGAGTGGAGACCTTTGTTTTCTCCTCGAGAAGCTTGGAGAAGAAGTGGTCATGAAGCATCTTCTGAGGCAAATTTTTAAATTCCTGACAGAGAGAAAAGACACCAAGAGTCATCGAATGCAGAATTAACTCACACGTCCTTCCAGCCAATCAGAATCCACTATTCAGACATAGCATGGTATAATTATATACATATAATCCTTAATTAATAAAATGACATCATTATTGGCAGTCTGGTCAAAAAAAAATGAACAGAAAAGATGCAAAAATGTGTATATATTAAAAATAGACAGACTGACCTCGATCAGCTTGACCACTCTCCTCACGTTCTCCAAAAGCCCACCTGACTCAACCTGGATTTCCTGCAAACCTTCACTGTCTGCCAAGACGAACTGTGTGTGCTCGCTGCAGAAGCGGATCATCATGGCTAGGAGCAATGACACCTCCATCAACTAAAAAAACAGAACAAGTCATGTGACCTCTCTCCTCAACCTCCTTATCATCTAAAATAATACGTGTTTGATTAAGAATTACATGAATCAGGGCAGCTGTTGAGTTAAATAGATGAGAGTGTCATGAGTTCAAATCCCAGCCACACCAATATGCCACTTCTGGGCCCCTGAGCAAGGCCCTTAACCCAATAGCTGCTCAGTTGTATGAATTAGATAAATCACTAAGGATGGAGTCTGCCAAACACCATACAAGTAAATGTGTTTTAGTCTATGCATGGCTTTGTGCTTTGGATGAGGTAATGCCCGTGGCCCATGGCATTACCTCCAGAACTGTCCTCCTTAGGTTTCCTTACCGTTGGCGATAGGTTTGTGTTCTCCATGTTTTCGTCTAAAGTCTCGGGCGGGAGGCAGAAATCAGCTCCTTTCACTCCAGTAGTCGAAGTAAAGGACATGAAGAAGATGAGTGTGTGTCCTGACAAAGGAGGGATGTTGTGCTTGCAGGAGATTTGTACGGCTTTGTCCAAGGCCTCACCGTAACGCTGCAGCAGCTCCAAACTGAGAATTTTTAGTCTGAGCAAAACACAGAGAGAAGGGTTCATTTAATCTCCTAGCTCAAGTGAAGGGAACATGGTATGTTACAGCATCCTATAGAACTGTGGGAGGAACCATATACTGTAGATCTTCATATATTAGGGCTGGTAAGATTCACCGATTAGCATCGGCGCATCGGCATAAACGTTTAAAACATTTGTGTATCATATTCAAGTTGGCATTTGTATCGCGATGCATTGTATTTAGGATAATTGCATGTGCAAAAAACTATTTATTTATATATAATAATTAGTAGTTGCGCTATACTGCTATTATTTAGAAAGTGACCGAATAATTAGTGACCAATGTTTTATATGTTTTATAACTGTTTCTCAAGTTTGTTCTCTCAGCACCACTGCTGCTACGTGAATATGACGTATCACAACGCTAGAGAGCGAGGCGTGTTCTGAGAGTGACATAGAATACAGATTAACACGGCAGAGGTAGAGCTGTAACCTTCTGCAGACACAACAGAAAAAGAACATCTGGTTTAATTTGATATTTTTTATTATTTTTTTTAAATGCGTTAAAAGTCAGAAGACACTTAAAGTACAGACCAAAAGTTTGGACACAGGTTCTCATTCAAAGAGTTTTCTTTATTTTCATGACTATGAAAATTGTAGAGTCACACTGAAGGCATCAAGGGCTATTTGACCAAGAAGGAGAGTGATAGGGTGCTGCGCCAGATGACCTGGCCTCCACAGTCACCGGACCTGAACCCAATCGAGATGGTTTAGGGGTGAGCTGGACCGCAGAGTGAAGGCAAAAAAGGGCCAACAAGTGCCAAGCATCTCTCGGGGAACTCCTTCAAGACTGTTGGAAGACCATTTCAGGTGACTACCTCTTGAAGCTCATCAAGAGAATGCCAAGAGTGTGCAAAGCAGTAATCAAAGTAAAAGGTGGCTACTTTGAAGAACCTAGAATATGACATTTTTCAGTTGTTTCACACTTTTTTTGTTATGTATATAATTCCATATATAATTCCACATGTGTTAATTCATAGTTTTGATGCCTTCAGTGTGAATCTACAATTTTCATAGTCATGAAAATAAAGAAAACTCTTTGAATGAGAAGGTGTGTCCAAACTTTTGGTCTGTACTGTAAATAAATTGATGATTTGATGTCTGTTTGAAAGAAAACATACAAAAAAAATGAACCATTTTGAATCGCAGATCATCACATTTTTTTCTGTACATCACATTGAATTGTGTTGAATGAAATCCTATCGCTCTGTATCGTAATAGTCGTGTGAATCGTATGATATGTACGTTTAATATATCAAAGCCTGGTTATGCATCAAGATGCGAATACTTAGCCCACAGCACCACCTTGAGGTCATTGATACCATTAACCTGTAGCAGTATACTCAGAAGAATCACTTCACTGACTGCAACATGTTTTAAACAACAATAAAAAAAACAGATTTAATTCAGACCTGTTTTTCTGTTGCGTTCTGATATTTGAGTTGTAGACCCCACGTATGAACGGAATAGAGAGTGCAGTACGTAGCCTCTGACGACTCATCGTCAACCAGTCAATGTGTCTGAAGTTACTGCTCCTCGGGATCTTTCTCACAATCTTACGCAAAGTTTCCTTTTTGCTGGTCTTCACGTTCACACCACCACCGACTGAAACAGAACAAAGCACAGATATTATCCGAAGGTGCTTTGGGAGACAAAGTGATGAAAATATGACTTTCAAAAAAAAAGAAATAAAAATAAATCTGCAGTGAAATTGTGCTAGAGATAAGAACTGAGTTGGCCAAAAGTAAATTTAATGCAGTGTAGGTGACTGGCCTGGAGATTTATTTATAATATAAAAATGTATTTTAAGCGTATTTATTTTTTATTAGAATGAATTTATTCTAAAATTAAAATGAGTGCCATTTTTTTGGGTCTGAATGTTTAAAGATATTAAAATAAAACAACAAAAAGTATAACCCTTTTGTTAGTTAACATACTGTATATTTTATAGAAATAAAAATAAATGAATCAACAGCGATTTGGCAATGATTTGATTAAAACCGTAACTTGATTGTTTCGTTCTTTCATCAATAATCATCACATTTAACAAAAAAATAAAAGTTTTGAAAGTTATTGCGTGTAAGAAATATTTAACGAATTATTATTACTGATTATATTACTAGATTAAAGCACATAATTGACCAAGGTATTAACAGTATAAAGGTGTGGCATGAGAATATATAAATATGACTATATCTATATTATCTATATCATATAAAATTATATGGATTCATTGTTATTGATTTTTTTTTTTTGTCGTTATTTCATCATTTATCATCAGCATTACCAGAATGATCACCGTCACTGAGGTCGTGTTCCATTCAGTAAAAGTCTACAGTATATTAAGTGCACTTCAGGACATTTCCTGTAGAATGAGATTGTACTTTTTACCTGATGAGCTCAGACTCAGGACGACTTTATACGCTGACAGGAAGCGGAAGGGGAACTGACGGCTCTGGATCACTGCAGACTAAAACCACACACACACACACACACACACACACACACACACACACACACACATCTCATTAATGTGTGTCAAAAAGAGAGATGAACTGAGAATACTGCATAGAAACAATCAATTATTAAAAGTGAACATTCAGAAAAGAGTGGGAAAAGGGAGAGATATGAGAGGAATGAGAGGAGGAACACGAGAGAGATAGAGAGAGAGGGAAAGGGAGAGGAATGAGAGAAAAGCAGAAGGAAGGAGGGTGCAAAGGAGAGAAAGAGGGAAAGCGAGAGGGAAGTAGAGAGAATGGGGAAAGGAGAGAGGAAAGGACAGAGGAAGGAGAGAGAGAGGGAAGGAGAGAGAAGGAGAGAGGGAGGAGAGAGAGTGGGGAAAGGAGAAAGGAAATTAATGAAAGAGGGATGGAGAGAGGGAATGAGAGAAAGTGGGAAGGGAGAGGGAAGGTGAGGGAGGGAAGGGCAAAAAAAAAAAAAAAAAAGTGAATGAGAGAGGGAAGGAGAAAGAGGGGGAGAGGAAAGGGAAGGGAAGAAAAGGTAAGGAGATAGAGAAGGAGAGAGGAATGTAAGAATGCAGGCAGAGAGACAGGCAAACCAAGAGAAAGAAAAGGAGATAAGAAAGAGAGAGGGAGAACAAGGGGGAGGAAGAGCATTGAGGAAAAGAGGAAGAGAGGGAGCGTAGAGAGAGAGAGAAAGAATGATAAAGAGAAAAAGAGAGAGAGAGAGAGAGAGAGAGAGAGAGAGAGAGAGAGAGACAGAGAGAGAGGGAAGGATGGAGGGAGGAAGAGAAGAAGAGAAAGAGAGAGACCTTTGAGTTAAGTCGTTTGATGATCTTGTCGTGGTGTTTGTTGCTGATGCCCTGCGTGATCATGTTCCTCAGGTTCCTCAGCATGGCCATGAAGGGCAGTGAATTATTATCTACAAACACACAGTGCATTTCAAATCAGGCCTGAAGTCTGGATTGGGATCAGAAGGTGATGATTAGTTTTCTGGAACAGCCGCTCTGACAGCAGTGAAGCTGAAGATCACAGGTTTACATTAACACACACGTGGCATATTGTTCATTATTGTTTCAGCTCATTCACAGGGACGTGTACGGTGGATACGTGACAGAATATAAACCTCTGATATTTCTGCTGTAACGTACGTGTAAAACAGGAACTAAGTGGTTTAGTATCAAACTGATAGGAAATGATGATATATAAGATGATAATATATAAAAGGTGGATTATTTAGACCTATGAGCTTCTCCCAGGTCTCTGCTTTGTTTCCTTCCTGACTCAGTCGCGTCTCCCACGTCTCCGGCTGCTTCAGTCTCATCCTCTGATTGGCTCTTTCACTCTGCCACACCCCACTGAGCCCACTGCGCCAAAACGCCCTCACATCCGTCGGGTACCTGTACACACACACACACACACACACACACACACACACACACACACACACACACACTTTCTCTTATATACATATATATATATATACACACACTTTTTGGACTCTTGTTCAGTATTATTGTTGCACACTACAGCAGGGGTCTCCAACATTTTGTACACCAGTTTTGGTTGGCAAATTACAAATTCTTGTTAATCAGCTGTGTAGACAAAGGAGGATGGATTGAAGTTTGTGGACCTCTGACTTACAGCACTACAGGACATACCGTTTCCCGAGGATGCTCATGACGTGCTCGGCCGGTTCTTTAATGTGGAGGCGTTTAATCAGTTTCTTCATGTTGAACTCGTTCTCTTTTTTATCTGCTGAAACACGCTGAGCTGACTGCACCTAAAGCCACACACCCACACCCACACACACACACACACACACACACACACACACACACACACACACACAGTCAACCAACAAACCAGACACTGATCCCAGATATAATTATTATTGCTCTGTAATAGTTCTGAAAAAAAATGTTACATATAGTATTTTATATTATTTTTAATTATAAAAAGGCACTCTATGGAGCCCAAGATTCTAAAAAAAATATAAAATCGACCGATAGTCAAATTATGTGTGTGTCACACAAAGATATAAAGAAAAAGTCTATAAAAACATTTTGGATGAATAAACCTGAAAAAAATAAACAAATAAATAAGTGCAGAAAGGCCAGAATAAAGACAGGATTTGCATATCACGTGTCGGCGAAACAAATTAAATCGGCTAAATTGCCCACTACAGCGCAACATATTAGGAGATTAGTGGTTTTCTTTGTGAAATGAGATATTAAGCGAAATGGGGCGAAATGGCACAATCCGTGTTTTTTATAACACCAGTTGGACTGGAATCAGGCTCCTCCTATCGAAGCATCAAATCTTTGACTATTCAGGGTCACGGCTAATATAACTATTATTACAATAAAGTAAAGTTATTGGTGTGTCTTTATAAATGTATTTATAACAGTAATAAAACTACAAATTGGGCTTCGATACTATATAAACATGGGATTTAGATAATGTGTTCCCAGAAATATCTGATCCAACCATCAACACTAATACTGCTAAATGCCGCAAATGTAAATGTAAAAATGTAAAGGTAATACGAAGCCCAGATATATCAGTCTATGATCCTACGTTCTTTTCTCTAAAACCTGGTACGTTCAGTGCAGTGATGTCCGTTTGATATAATGGCATAGAGAAGTGTATAAGGAAATAATATACTATAACTATAAGGAAAACGATATGAGGACGTAAGGCAAACACTCACATGTTTCTTGAGATCCTTTTGGTCTACTGAGACAATCTTTGCCCATTCAAGCCATTTCTTGGGAGACACCTCCTGCACACACACACACACACACACACACAAACACATTCATAAAGACATTAAAATACCTGTTCTGATCACTGTTTTATCAATGTCATGACATATATGTGTGTGTGTGTGTGTGTGTGTGTGTGTGTGTGTGTGTGTGTGTGTGTGTGTGTGTGTGTGTGTAAATACCGTGCGTTTTTTCTTGCTGTGTTTACAGCGGTGTTTGCGAGTGTTGTACTTGGCCAGCTGATACTCGCTGAACTGCTTGAATTTGTCAGCCAGAGCTTTTTTCAGGCACGAGGGCAGAGAACTGCTAAAACACTGACACAACAAATCACAAGAAATGAAACATAACTACGTTCACTCCATTTTATTTACAATTGCTTTAAAAATGTTAAATGTTGTTCACATTAGTGTCTGTAGAATGGGCAGTTTGCACATTTGGAAAGGGTCTATCAATGCTTAAAGCTATATACAGGCTTTTGTCGCTCTAAACTTTAGAGCGACAAATGCTTCCATCTAGAAAAAAATGTTTTCAGGAAAGCTCTGGCATATTTGAGCAAGACAATGCATACTGCATCTATTACAATAGCATGATTTCGTATTAGACAAGTATGTGTGCTGAACTGGACTGCCTGCAGTCTTGACTTTTTACCATTTGAAAACATTTGGCTCATCATGAAACAAAAAATACAACAAAGGACACCCAGAACTGTTAAGCAGATACATATGGAACAACATTCCTTTAGCAAAACTTGAGCAACTGTCCTCCTCAGTTCCCAGATGTATATGGACATGATGCTACACAGTGGGAAACATGGCCCTGTCCCAACTATTTTGAGACCTGTTGCAGCCATCAAATTCAGAATGACCCTATTTTTTCCTTAAAATGGTATATATTCCTAATTTAAACATTTTATATGTTTTCTGTGTTCTATTGTGAAAAAAGATTTATAAGATTTGCATTCTGTTTTTATTTACATTTAACCCTGTCACAACTTTTTTTGGAATTGAAGTCATACATACTGTACAAATTGTATAACTCTTATGAATATATGTTAGAGTAAGATGTAAAGAGTAAATATAAGTTTTAGCTCAGAGAAGCTCCAGGCTCCCCAGGTGATCATTCGTTTCTGATCTCACCTATCTACAAGGTGTTTCAGTCTGAAACTCACTGGATGTGAGTTTCTTATGAATTTATGTGGAGATCAGTAGTTTATGAAAGACTTAAATCAGATCATCTGGCACTAACAACCATATGCTACAGTTAGTTACAGAGATCACATTAATTAACATCAAGATGAGGATGGGTTCCATGGATCTGGTCTTCCAGCATACCTGGCTGTATATCCTCGTCACCTCCAGCCAATCGGATGGCAGCTGCACGGCCGAGCAGAAATACCTCCTCAGGTGCGGTTTGGAGTTTGGAAGGTGAGCGGCGAGGGCCAGCAGGAAGTTTGCTGTGATGCGGATGTTCAATTCCTGTCTGGTATAAACAGCCACCTGGTGCAGTGAAATTACAGAACTGAAGTAAAGATGTACAGATTATAACCCCATATAACCAACATAGGAGAATATAATCCGAAACATACCTTGAGCAGGAACTCTGGATCACTAAGGGTGATTTCAGTGCCCACTTCTTGTATACAGCTCCACACAGGAGCACACGTATCCCAGCCTGTTTGGCCAGGAATATATGTTTTTTCTAGCATGGAGGAGCAGACGAACTTCAGCAGCCTATACTGATTTAAAAAACACACAAAAAGACAGTGTGAGGAAAAAAGTCTTGATTAAGGCTCGTCCCATTTTTAATAACAAGTACACAGTAGAGCATCAACAAGCCAAAAGAAACCATAGACGGAGGTTTTGGCGTAACACCATGCAATTCGAAATGCTTTTTTTTTTTTTAACGTTCTACATCTGAAAGCCGGGACGAACTGAACCGAAATGAATCAAACATTTAAAACCACCTTTTTTTCCACCAGTAATTCTGCGTCTCTGTCCGAGGTTGAGTCGAACTCTCCAAACCCTTCATCCACGTCGAGCATCTGCTTCTCATCTCCCTCAGACAGCCTCAGATCCAGTACAGGAATCTCAGCTGGGAGCTCACCGTCAATCTGCATCTGTTCCTCATGATCCGAGAACTTTAAATACAAATATACAGAGAGGTTGCAATTCAGTATATATATTTTTTGAAGATTGTTTTTTTACCTGTGTATCTTTGCTTTTGTATTTCTACACTTTGGCCTCCTTACCACATCCTACTAAGGTGTGACATTCCTACTGCCTACTCTGGTTCAAGTCATGACCCATACTGCACAGTTACTCAGAGATTATACATATGGAAGGTCGAACAGGTACTCTAGAGTGCTTTAGCAATATTCCAGGGTACGCCTTGGGGGTAGAGTAGCTGTTGGACATCTAAACAGAAGATCATGATTTCAAATCCCACCACCACTAATTATCATTCATCCAAAGTGACAATGATACTTTATTGGATTACCATTACTTCACATGAACTTAATGTTACTCCATGAAAAATTTATTGGTACTCCGGAGTGCCTTTATCAAACTTCATCATAAATCATAAGTGATTTAATGGTACTACAATGTAACTTGTAACTCCAGTGTGACTTAAAAAGACTTAATGTATTGATACTACTGAAAGACACAATATTTCAAAACAACCTTTTTTGATACAAGGCAACTTGGTACTCAATAGAAACTTATAGTTTATATCTCCCTAAATGATCCAGTTTGTTTAGATATTATATATATATATAAATGAAAAAAATCCTAAATATAAAAATTCCTTTTTTTGGAAAGTGGTCCTACATCGAATTCCTGGGTGTTCATCTGGCAGATAACTTTACTTAGTCCCTCAACACCAGCTTCATCACCAAGAAAGTTTATCAGCATCTCTCCTTTCTGAGAAGGCTGAAGAAAGCCTATCTCCCTCCCCCCATCCTGACTATGTTCTACAGAGGGACCATCGAGAGCATCCTGAGCAGCTGCATCACTGCCTGGTTTGGGAACTGCACACCACACTGTATAACACAGTAGGTTTTCTGGTGGTAATATTTTGTGTATTGTCTATTTGTCCTACACTGTCAGACTTTGGATCCGAAAGTCAAAAGCCAAAATCCCACCCACACCAAGCTACCACTCTGTGGTCCTTGAGTAAGGCCCTTAAGTCCACTAGGTGCTCAGTTATATAAATGAGAAAAATCTAAGTTGCTCTGGATTATGGTGTCTGCCAAGATACCACAAATGTTTAATTCAAAACCAGGTTTAATTCTCCATTTTAAATGTACAGGAGGTCCTGGGAATCTGATGAAGGAAAAACTAACCTCATTTAGCTCCTCAATGGATGATGGAAGATCCTCGGTGGAGCACGAGTCATCATCCTCTACTTTAATACCTCCATGTTCCAATTTCTCACTCAGACATTTTTGAGCTTCAGCACCAGAAGATGGCGCTGTGCTTTGGAGCAAGCAGCTCAGGGGTTGAGACGAGCAGAGAGAGGAGATAGTAGGAGGGTCGTACTTTAGATGAGGGTTTTCAGTCCTGAGCAGAGGAGAGGACAGCAGGCTGGATGAGATGGACAGCAGAGGAGAGGATGAGGCGGTGGAGGACAGGCTGGAAGGACAGAGAGCCGGACATGACGAGGTCAGGTTCGCCCATGAAGGAGGATGGAGGAGAGATGAAGAGGCCTGAGTCAGGATCCGGTTCTCCAGACTCTGACCAGTGCTGGGTGAGAAAGGCAGAGCCTCCATATCGGGGCCTGAATCGGACTGAAGCGGCGTGACGTCCTTCATTTCCGCAGGAGCTTGTTTCTCCTACGGGTTACTGGAGATTAGAAAGAAAGAGCAAAGATCATTTACTTAGGTGTGTTCGGTTGGAGTGGGTGTGTGTTCTCATTCCATACCATGCAAACCTTTATTATTAGTGCAGTGAAGGAGAGGTGGAGACCTTTGGACTGTAATAAAGTGACAGAGCAATTTGCTTAAATGCAAATGTTTGTACTCCCACACCACCAAAAGGTTTCTGGATTTTGCACAAGGTAAAAATGTACCTGAAATTTTTTCTTCATTTTATCCTATGGGTGCACAAAGTTCCACACACCTGATACAAATTTATTGATGCCACCACAAACACTAATTAATATTTTATACCATTTCTAAGACTTTACCATGTTGTTCTTCTCTGCTTTATATTTCTTTAAGTGTCATATTGTCACTCATTGTCTTTTTCTACAACCCCAATTCCAAAAAAGTTGAGATGAAGAATGCAAATCTTATAAACCCTTATTTTATTCAAAATAAAACAAAAAGACATTTTCTGGATGGAAGCATTTGTTGCTCTAAAAGCTGTATATACCTTTCAACGTTGATGGACACTTCCCAAAACTGCAACCTGCCAGTTCTACGGGCACTAATGCACTCCCATTCCAGAAGAGATGTGGCTTTATGAACTGAGCAGAAGATCCCACTCCTCTTTAGGCCGGAGGACGTGGTGTCATTGGTTTCCAAAAAGGTTTTCCTTAAGTTTCTCAGTTTTATCATTTGATATGATAACAAATGTCAAATAAAAAATGTAACAAATGTCAAATAACATTTGGTATATGTTTTCTGTGTTCTATTGTAAATAAATTATGGGTTTATAAGATTTGTAAATCATTGCATTCACTTTTTATTTACATTTTACTCAGTGTTCTAACTTCTTTGGAATTAGGGTTGTAGCACTTATGAACTACACATTGTTTATTGGTTATTCGGTCAGTTCCTTCAAATAGGATTCGACAAACAAAAAATACGTAAAAACATTTTACAATGAAGAGGTTGTAAAAAAATAAAATAAAATAAAATAAAATAAGACAATTTAGTCAGTTTAAAAGCTTTAAAGACTGGATTTCTTTCTAAAAATGACTAATATTTTAGAAAATCGCTTTGACTTAATACATAATCAAGCAGTAAATATTTTACATTTTAATTATTCAAGGGAAGAAACCATTCAGAGGTACAATAAAGGGTTAAATGTCTTGCTCAAAACAACACTGATGTCTCTGGGAGTGCTGGAGTTCAATAGATTATCACAACAAACCCTAAAGAATGAACGATTGGCTCAAATCAACAGTAATACCATCCTTTTATCAACAGACACTAATCTCTGGGTGTGTTTTCTTTCTGTGGTGTTGCATAGATCTGGCTCTTCCAGTCTACTGTGCAAGCAAATGTTTAGCAATCTACACAAGAGAACCAACCATTCTAATCACTTTTTGTTGAATTTCTCTCTCTACAATTTTTTCTATGTTGAATTTGGCCAATTTCTTCTTTTGCTTTTTCCCCCTGTATGCTGTTTCTTATCAGGTGGTAATAAAGCTTACTAGCCTGACATACAGTTTGTTTGAACCCATATAATGGATGATGACTGATTTGTTGACTTTTCAGTTCAATGATCAGAATGAACGAATCGGTTTTTTAAATCAGACGTTACAGCAAACAAATTGAACGTTTAATCAAAGACAGTCTCTCTACAGTTTATTCATTGAAACATTTGGTTTTAAGATGAATAAAAAATAAAAAAGCCATTTAAACCATAAACAGTCTGAATACTCGATTCTGATTGGCTGGAATAGTAGGATTTAGTTTAAATAATGTTGTAAATTATTGTGCTATTTATTTATATCCAGTTCCATTTGGAATAAAGCTTTTGTAGACATTTGCTAATTAACTTATTGAGTTTAATGGAGAAGTTTTGCATGGGGTTTAACTCAATATACGGAGAAAAGTTTGTGGACACTTTTTTGCTGTTATTAGAACCTTCACTCTTTCAAGCAGAAGTTCCCCTAGATGAGAGCTGTGGGGATTTTTTGCTCATTCAACCACAAGGGTGTTAGTAAGGACAGGTACTGATGTAGATAAAGTGAGGAGGTCTGGGGTGCAGTCAGTGTTCACATTTATCCCAAATGTGATCAATAAGGTTAAGGTCAGAGATTTATAGCAAATCTTCCACCCATATAGTATAGGTACTTCCAACCCATGTGCACTAATATTCATAGAGCTGAATTTGTGCACATGAACATTGTTATGCTGGAACAGGTTTGGGTCTCCTAGTTCAAGTGAAGCAAAAATGTCATGCTACACCATCCAAAGACGTCCTATACAATTGTGTGCCTCTGTTTTTTGTGGAAACAGTTTGAGAAAGAACCACATAGGCCTGGAATAGTGTCTGTATAGTATATATGGTGGATATGGAAAGTTTGATAAATGGGTTGGGGCACAAGATGAATTTGATGATGTGGAGAAGAAAATTGAAAGTATGTGTGTATATATATATATATATATGTGTGTGTGTGTGTGTGTGTGTGTGTGTGTGTGTGTGTGTGTGTGTGTGTGTATAAAATGCCACTAGGAGTTAACATCAACAACGTTACTGTTAGTAGAGATGCTAGAAAAGCATATCAAATTCTTACTCAAACACACCTGCTACACTCTCTCATTTTCTTTCTCCAATAATTATCTAATAAAAACCATTCAAATTATTGTAATCTTACAGCACTAGGTGGTAAAACAGTAACAAACTAAATGTAAGTTGTTACTGTAGTTAAGTAGTTGTTTTGTGTATCTGTACTTTACTCAAGTATTTCCAATTGAGGAGACTTTTACTTTTTACTCGACTACATTCCACGCAATCAGTCGTTCCTTTTTATTTATGAGAGGATAAAAATGTAACCGGTCAAACACACAGCAAGCCACCAATCAGGGTAGAGCATGCACTCTGTTTTAAAACTGTTTTGATTGCCACTTAGCAGGCTATAGGTTTGTTGGGTTTTTTTCTACTCATTTGGAGAGTCGCATCAATTATTTCTCCTTTTCTCATTTAAATACTTTTAATTACTTTTATTTCTCATTTAAATACTATTTTACTTACATGTTCTATTTATTTTATTTTATTTAATCAATATAATTTGTGCCAATTAAATCTCAATTTAAACTTAATTGAATCAATTAAAATGCATTGCATTGATTTGATGTATTCTTAGTTTTACTTTTACAATATTATTAAATATTATTGTATTTATTATTTATTTTTTTTAATTGCTTTTAAAATGGAAAAACTGTAAACTGTTAATGTCTACAAATGTTAATAATAATAATAATAAGTCTTATTAATAAATAAATAAAATAAATAATTAATAAAAACTGAAAAGCAATTTTGTGTTTTGCATTTCTTCCCCCAACTGTAACAAAATTGTACCAAACTGTGACTTAACAACCGAGATATGTGAGATTTGTTAAACATTACACCTCTAATATATATATATATATATATATATATTGATTGAGCACAGTAACATAACACAAGGTAGTGCTACTGCATCAGCAAGTTCTTTCTCAAGTAAAGATCTCAACAGGATGTAATATTCAAGATATTATGAAGGAGCACAAAGAAACAGGTAATGTTTGGGACCGGTATTCCTAAGGAAACTTAATGCAGCAGATGAAAGACACATTATAATTACTATGATCAGTTACTGATCCCGAGCCCGGATAAATAGGGAGGGTTGTGTAAGGAAGAGCATCCAGTGTAAAACATGTGCCAAATCAAATATGCGGATCAGGAATCAGAATTTCATACCGGATCGGTCGAGGCCCGGGTTACCAACGACCGCCACAGGTATCGTTAGCCGACAGGGTACTGGTGGAAATTGGGCTAGGAGAAGGAGAGGAGGAAGATGTCCACAGAGACGGCAGTGAAAGAAGAATTGTGGGAGAGTTGAGGTTTGGGTTGGTACTTTAAATGTTGGTGCTATGACTGGTAAAGGGAGTGAGATAGCTGATATGATGGAGGGAAGAAAGGTAGATATGTTGTGTGTTCAGAAGACCAGGTGGAAAGGGAGTAAGACCAGGAACATTGGAGGTGTTTAAACTGTTCTATCATGGTGTGGATTGAAATAGAAATGGTGTAGGGGTGATTCTGGGGGAAGAGTACAGTAAGAGTGTAGTGGAGGTGAAAAGAGTTTCTGAAAGTTGAAGGGATGATGATAAATGTCATCAGTGCTTATGCTCCACAAGTGGATTGTGAAGTGAAGAAAAGAGTGCAGGCAGGGTGGAGTGGGTGGAGAAGAGTGATAGCAGGAGTGATTTGTGATAGAAGAGTATCTGTGAGAGTGAAAGGGAAAGTTTATAGGACTGTGGTGAGACCTGAGATGTTGTATGGGTTAGAGACAGGAGGTGGAGCTGGAGGTAGCAGAGCTGAAGATGTTGAGGTTTTCGTTGGGAGTGACGAGGATGGACAGGATTAGAAACAAGTTTAGCAGAGGGACAGCACATGTAGGACATTTTGGAGGGACATGGGGTATATCAGTAGGAGAATGCTGAGGATGGAGCAACCAGGCAGGAAGAAAATATGAAGACCATGGAGGAGGTTTATGGATGTGGTGAGGGAAGACATGCAGGTTGTTGGTTTGAAAGGGGCAGATGTAGAGGACAGGGGGGTATGGAGACGGACGATCTGCTGGGGCGACCAATAATAGGAGCAGCTGGAAGACGAAGAAGAAAAAGACTATTATCAGGAAGAGATATTCTCTTATATAAATATTTGCTGATGGAATTTAAGTCTTTAAGATTTATTCTCGTGTATGAGATATGTGTAAAAAATCTTTAATTGAAATAAATTCAAGTGAAAATGGATCTGTTTCTGTCTCCAACCTTTTATAGTGCCCTTTAATTATAGCTTGATGACGTCATCACACGGGGCAGTATACAGAAAGTTGTTTATAAATAAAATTTGAACATCAGCAATCTAGTATGTAAATACTAACAGTACACAATCACCACATTTTCCCCTCCTGATCTCAGGATCCCAGCTGCACTTTTCCACCTGGAGAAAATCTATTTCCATTTGGCAGGCAAGTAAATAATAAACAACATGAAGGAAACTAGAAAATGCACAAACACGTGCAGTTTCTAGAAATGAGAACAAAAAATAATAAAGATAATAATAAAACACTTACTAACCTGGTCAAGTGCTGTTCTTAACAATCTAACCTGTGTTTAATGTCTTCAACATTTCCAAATCCTTATTTCCTGAAAGTGCAGAAGCAAACCACGCCCACTTTTACCGTAATGTACAATAAATACGAGCACTTAAAAAACGACACCAGGAAAAGTCAGTCAGTCTGATTGCGGAAAAATTAAAAGACCTCTTTTATATTAGAATATTAGAACGTTAATTACCCAACCAGTAGAGGGCACTATTTTCTGCAGGTCACCATAGTAATATATGCAACTGAACGGATATATATATATATATAAATATATATATACACACACACACACACACACACAAATACTTTTTTCAAAACTTAATTTTGCACTTTTTTATATTCCTATATTTTGTATATTATTATTATTTCAATGTATTTTTCAAAGGAATGTGTCATTTAGAAAAGGAAATTATTTATGGTATGTATTTTGTTATTATTCACTCAGCCATATGTTGTTTCAAATCTGTATGATTTGTTTTTAATAAGTAGAAGTTAGTTTCAGCCAGTAATCAATAATAGGGGCGTCTTTGGACATTTGTTTACATGTAAACATTTTCTTGTTGTTATAGTTAATAAACTCAATGCATTAATCGTATATTAATTTCCCTTAAGAAATGGTAAATTGAGAAATTGTGTCAAATCTGTTAGCCTGGATTAATAATCTGCCTCCTGGTATGAAGAAGAAAACATTTTGCCCTCATCAATATAAAAACTGGCCATCTTTGGTATGGGATGTTCCTGGTTGCAGTAGCATTATATTTTCTCTTCACTTGAACTAGGAGACCCTAACCTGTTCCATTTTGATGATGCTCCTGTGCACAACGTCATCTTACATGAGTTGGAAGATGTGGAAGATCTTGAGTGGCCTGCTATATAAACCCTACTGAACACTTTTGGGATGAATTGTAAATCTTACTGCACCTCAGACGTCCTCAATTCATCTACATCAGTTCCTGCTTTACCAACAACTACTTCTGAGGTTCATCTGCCTCTCTGCTGTAACTATCATGGCGTTCAAAGTAACAGATTTGACATTATACTTTTTTTCATTGCATTATTATAATTTTTTTAAATAAACCATATACACACTGTATGGACAACATCTTTGGACACCTGTGCAAAGGATTAGTGTTTTTCTGAACACCCTATTCCACATTTAGTCCCTATTTTTACTCTAATAATAACCTCCATTCCTCTGGGAAGATGTTCCACTTAGATTTCATAGAGATTTGTGTAAGAACCACACGTGTGTTGGTAAATTCAGGTACTCGTGTAGGTGAGGTGAAAAGGTCTGGGGTGCAGTCAGATTTATACAGCAGGCCACTCAAGATCTTCCAACCCATGTAAAGCATATCTATATAGAGCTATGCACAGGAGTATCTTCATGCTGGAACAGGTTTCCTAGTTTAAGTAAATATAATGTTGCAAAGACAATTGTGGAAGACCAACACATGGCTGGAGAAGTTTGGTGTGGTCTGGATTGAGGTGCTCGTATTTATTGTACATTACGTTAAAAGTGGGCGTGGTTTGCTTCTGCACTTTCAGGAAATAAGGATTTGGAAATGTTGAAGACATCACATTAAACACAGGTTAGATTGTTAAGAACAGCACTTGAACAGGTTAGTAAGTGTTTTATTAATATCTTTATTATGTTTTGTTTTCATTTCCAGAAACTGCACGTGTTTGTGCATTTTCTAGTTTCCTTCATGTTGTTTATTATTTACTTGCCTGCCAAATGGAAATAGATTTTCTCCAGGTGGAAAAGTGCAGCTGGGATCCTGAGATCAGGAGGTGAAAATGTGGTGATTGTGTACTGTTAGTATTTACATACTAGATTGCTGAATGTCTTTATTCTAATTTTTATTTATAAACAACTTTCTGTATACTGCCCCGTGTGATGACGTCACCAGGCTATAATTAAAAGGGCACTATAAAAGGTTGGAGACAGAAACAGATCCATTTTCACTTGAATTTATTTCAATTAAAAAAATTTTACACATATCTCATACACGAGAATAAATCTTAAAGACGTAAATCATATTACATAGCATTGGGACTTTTTTTTTTCCCCTTTCGGCTGCTACCTCTAGGGGTCGCCAAAAGCAGATAATACGTCTCCATACCCCCCTGTCCTCTACAAATATCTCTTTCAAACCAACTACCTGCACGTCTTCCCTCACCACATCCATAAACCTCCTCCTTGACCTTCCTCTTCCTTTCTGCTGACTCCATCCTCAGCATTCGTCTACCGAAATATACCCCATGTCCCTCCTCTGCACATGTTCAAACCATCTCAAACACCTCCCTCACCGTGTCTCCAAAACTTCCTACATGCGCTGTAGTTGAGTAAAAGTAGAAGTGTCCCTTTAAACTTTCACTTCAGTAAAAGTACACAAAGTATTTGCCTTCAAATGTACTTAAGTATCCAAAGTACTATGATTTATTATGACTATAATTTGCCTAATCAACTCAGTTTATGTGAAAAGACTCAAATGTGACTCTCAGCAGTCACATTCAAAAATCCTTTTTTAATAGTTTGTACAGAATTCGCATGTCCATGCTTCGTTCCAGCTGATTGTTCACTTTGTTTGCCGCAGGATTTGATTTGTAAAAATATAAAAATAAATAAACCAACAAACAAAAAAAATTCTACAAAAAGGGATTAGAATAAATAATTTGTGCAGATCGGTAAACATTTCAGCGTTTGCTTGTACAGTAGACTGGAAGAGGCAGAGTTGTGCAACGCTACAGAAAAAAAACACACTCGGAGATCAGTGTCTGGTGATTAAAAGGATGGCATGATCATTGATTTGATCCAATCGTTCATTTATTATGGTTTTGTTGTGATAATCTATTGAACTCCAGCACTCCCAGAGACATCAGTGGTGTTTTGAGCAAGACATTTAACCCTTAATTGTACCTCTGAATGGTTTCTTTGTTTTGATAATTAATTACAATTATTTACTGCTCGATTGTGTGTTAAGCAAAAGCAATTTTCTAAAATATTATATTGTCATTTTACAAATCCAGTCTCCATCCAATCCAATTTATAGCTTTTAAACTGACTGAATCGTATCTCTCTTTCTTTATATATATATATATATATATATCATTTTAGTTATGTATTTATTAATGTTTTTACAATCTCTTCATTGTGAAACAGTTATAGCACGATATTTGAATTTTGTCTAATCTTACATTATATGGACAAAAGTATTGGGACACCGGACATTTCCTGCACCAAACACCCAAACCTGTGCACAAAGTGAGCTCCATGAAGATATGCTTTACATGATTTGGAGAGGAAGATCTTGAGTGGCCTGCTATAGAGCTCTGATCTCAACCCTACTGAACACTTTTGGGATTAATGTGAAAGCTGACTGCACCCCAGGTCTCCTCACCTCATCTACATCAGTATCTGACTTTACTAGCATCCTTGTGGCTGATGAGCACAAATCTCCACAAGCACACTCCAAAATCTAGTGGAACATCTTCCCAGAATAGTGGAGGAAATCATAAGAGCAAATTGGGACTAAATGCGGAATGCAATCAAATGAAGAAAAAGGAATGAATTTCATTTGTACATTTTTTTTCTATTGTTTTTTAACAGAAATCTTAAACGTCCAGGTGCATTTTCCCCTTATGTGAAGCCTAGAAATCTTCGTGGTGTTTGTTGTGGTGGTGTGGGAGTACAAACATTTGCATTTGACCAAATTGCTCTGTCAGTTGATTACACTCCAAAGGTCTCCACACCTAAGTAAATGATCTTTGCTCTTTCTTTCCAATCTCCAGAAACCCGTAGGAGAAACGAGCTCCTGCAGAAATGAAGGACGTCACGCCGCTTCCCGATATGGAGGCTCTGCCTTTCTCACCCAGCACTGGTCAGAGTCTGGAGAACCGGATCCTGAAGCAGGCCTCTTCATCTCTCCTCCAACCTCCTTCATGGGCGAACCTGACCTCGTCATGTCCGGCTCTCTGTCCATCCAGCCTGTCCTCCACCGCCTCATCCTCTCCTCTGCTGTCCATCTCATCCAGCCTGCTGTCCTCTCCTCTGCTCAGGACTGAAAACCCTCATCTAAAGTATGACCCTCCCACTATCTCCTCTCTCTGCTCGTCTCAACCCCTGAGCTACTTGCTCCAAAGCACAGCGCCATCTTCTGGTGCTGAAGCTCATAAATGTCTGAGTGAGAAATTGGAACATGGAGGTATTAAAGTAGAGGATGATGACTCGTGCTCCACCGACGATCTTCCCTCATCCATCGAGGAGCTAAATGAGGTATGTTTTCCCTTCATCAGCTGTAACAATTCCCAGGACCTCATGTACATTTCAAATAGAGAATTAAACCTTGTTTTGGAGAAAACATTTGCGGTATCTTGGTAGACGCCATTATCCAGAGCGACTGAGGAGCTATGGGGTTTACTCTGGGAACCACAAGTGGCAGCTTAGAGAGTTGATGGGATTTGACCTCATGACCCTTCGGAGATTAAACACTGAGCTACCACTTCCCAAGAAAAGGAAAAAGCATGCTATCTGAATAAATTGAAACATATAAGGAGATGTAAAGCAAATAAGTCTCTTTTGAGTGCCAATATTTTGGCTTCAAAATAAATAAGCCACTCTTGAATAACGATCAATTCCCTTATATCAGTTAATCTCTACAGAGTAACATAAGGTAACGTGTTTTTCAGTAGTAGCAATGCATTGCTTCAGAGTATTGTGAAGTCACACTTGAGTAATAAGTTGCACTGTAGCACCATTAAATCTCTCTGGAGCCATGATAGAGACTCTGAAGTACCAATGAAGTTCCCATGGAGTAACAAGTTCATGTGAAGTAATAATAATTTAATAAACCGCCCATTAAGTCAGATTTACATATACAGAATTTGCCAGAAGCCCTTTTCCAGAGCGACTTACAATTATCTCAGCATGTGAGGGTTCAGGGCCTTGTTTAAGGGCCCAGCAGTGTGGCTGTTTAGTAGTGGGATTAAAACTCATGACTTTCTGAGAAGAAGTCCAACATCTTAACCCCCTGAGCTACCCTTTCCCCTAAATAGTGCCACTCCAGAGCACTATTTATTCTCTCGATTTGATGAGTATTTATAATCGTGTGCACTGGATCAAACACAAATATACAGTCATATGACCTGTCATAATGATATACTGAGTTTCTGCTGCTCTGTATATTTGTATTTAAAGTTCTCGGATCACGAGGAACAGATGCAGAGTGACGGTGAGCTCACAGCTGAGATTCCTGTACTGGATCTGAGGCTGTCTGAAGAAGAGGAGAAGCAGATGCTCGACGTGGATGAAGGGTTTGGAGAGTTCGACTCAACCTCAGACAGAGACGCAGAATTGCTAGCGGAAAAGAAGGTGGGGTTTCAGATGTGAAACGTTAAAAGAAGCTATTTTGACTTTCATATCATTATGCAAAATCTTTGTCTGTTTTTTTTTTTTTTTCTGGCTTGATGATGGTCTACTGCGCACATCTTATTGAAAATGGGACAACCCTTAAATCAGACTTCTCTCACACTGTCTTTTTGTTTTCTTTAATCAGTATACGCTGCTGAAGTTCGTCTGCTCCTCCCTGTTACATAAGAAATATTTACCAGGCCAGTCTGGCTGGGATACCAGTGTTCATTTATGGACCTCTATACAAGAACTGGGCACTGACATCACCCTCAGTGATCCCGAGTTCCTGCTCAAGGTATGCTTCAGATGCATGTTTATGGTTTCATATAGTGTGTGGGGTCCATGATGTGCCTACAGGGGGCACATAGCTATGGATTGTATTCTCCTATGTTGGTTATATGGGGTTATAATCTGTACATCTTTACTTCACTTCTGTAATTTTACTGCACCAGGTGGCTGTTTATACCAGACAGGATTTGAACATCCGCATCACAGCAAACTTCCTGCTGGCCCTCGCCGCTCACCTTCCAAACTCCAAACCGCACCTGAGGAGGTATTTCTGCTCGGCCGTGCAGCTGCCATCTGATTGGCTGGAGGTGACGAGGATATACAGCCAGGTATGCTGAAAGACCTTCATTAGAGAATGAATGATTACCCGGGGAAACCTGGAGCTTCTCTAAGGAAACTTGCTGCCATAATTGTACACGCACTCAATGAAAATGCTAATCAGCGCTGATTAAAGTCTTTGTACTGAGGGAGGAAACCGGAGAACATACAAACCATGCACACAAACTGCAAAAAGTGGGGTGTGAGGAAAACATCCTAACCTCAAAGCCTCAGTTCACCCTCCAAACATTTTAGCATTTACAACTCAGTTAAATATAAATTACTGTTATTATAAGCACAAAGAAACTGAAACTGGTGAAACCTGACCTTAAATTTACAGTTAAAAGCTATTTGGTTGCTACTAATATTTTTACTATATCGATTAATATATTAGCACTCCATCATAGTACAGTAAAGAATTCCTATAGTTCACTGTGCCATGCAGTTCACTGCTATTATGTCAGATACTATATTGGTGTAATATGGTACACAACAATAGTATAATCTCTAGTATAGTAACAGTAGCAGTGTTATATTGAATCCTATTTACTGTAAATTGTTATAGAATGTTGCATTATACCAAATTATACTGCAATAATGGCCATAATGTATAGTAATTAGAAAGTCTAAAACATTAGAATTATTACATTTATATAAGTTTATAGTTTATATAAGTAGAAAGCCGTAGCATAGCATTCACAGCAGTATAGTGTGTATATATTTATTTATATATTTATATATATATTAGGGCTGTTGAATTAAAACACGCTAATAACACGCAAATCAATTTTAACAGCACTAAATGTATTAATGCGATATTAACGCAACACGCATTTCTGTTTGACCAGTTTTATTGAAAATATTATTAAATAAATATGAATGAATAGTTTCAACGCAACACACATTTATTTACAATGTCCTTTCTTCAGCTATTAAAAAAAAAAAAAACTCGACCAAAAACAATTTTTAATCACCAAACATTCATTTTACAGATGCGCCAAAATCCGGCACACATCCGCCAATTAAAACCGTCCGTGTGGAAACAGCAAAAGTTCCACTTGGTGTCCTGATGATTTACGTAATTTAAAAACACCATAATTCCTTTCAAAACGTTTACAAGAATATTTTGTCTTAATGCTCTATGTAGAGTTTGGTTTCACTAATAATAAACATACATTTGCATAAAGCATCTATATTTGTCCATGCTCATGATGACCAGAGTTTCAAAAACTTCAAAATAATTAATTTATATATATTGTGTGTGTGTGTATATATACATATATATACACACACACACACACACACACACACACACACACACACACACCAGGCTGCCGCTCTTGAGCAACGCTTTAAAACCCGACTCTGTAATAAAGCTATATATATATATATATATAGATAGATAGATAGATAGATAGATAGATAGATAGATAGATAGATAGATAGATAGATAGATAATAAATCGAATGTTATGCAATTTATATCATTATGAGTGTAATATAACTATTAAATTTATGTAGTCACACTGTAGTATATAATCTATGGATATGTATTAGAATATAGGTAATGATGATGGTATGAAGTGAACGATATCGTATATAGCTATCAGAGGTCAAACACACAATCTGGACGGCTTATACAATACAGCAGAAGTGATCATAGTTATGTTTTATTTCATGTGTTTTTTGTTGTGTCAGTGTTTTAGCACTTCTCTGCCCTCGTGCCTGAAAAAAGCTCTGGCTGACAAATTCAAGCAGTTCAGCGAGTATCAGCTGGCCAAGTACAACACTCGCAAACACCGCTGTAAACACAGCAAGAAAAAACGCAAAGTATTTACACACACACACACACACACACACACACACACACACACACACACACATATATATATATGAATATTAAAGTCTTGTGTGTGCGTGTGTGTGTGTGCGCGCGTGTGTGCAGGAGGTGTCTCTCAAGGAATGGAGCAAATGGGCGAGGATTGTTGCAGCAGACCCTCATGATCTCAAGAGATATGTGAGTGTTTGCCTTACGTCCTCTTCTGATGTCTGAGAGGACGTTTACTTTGTTCTGTTTTGTCAGTGTTGTTTATTACTTCCTCGTACACTTCTCCATGCCATTGAATCAAACGGACATTCCTGCTTTCTTAGAGATCTTAGAAAAACAAAAGTTTCGAGTGATATCAAAAGGTTTCGAGACTAGTTTTGGAACACGCTAACTGATGCTAACACGCACAATCACAGGGAGCACCATCCTACATTAGTCAGTGTACATCAGAAGCTGTGCAACTGGTGACCACAGGTGTTACCACGTCTGGGATTTTATTATGGTCAGCAAGTTAGAGCAGTGAACTGAGCACTGAAGACTGTGAACATCCCACAAGCGCTGCAGCTTTGTAGATGCTCTGAGACAGTCGTCTAGACATCAAAATTTGGCCCTCGTCAGACTCGCTCAAGTCCTTCACTGGTGGTGAAGGAAAGGACTTGTTAGAATCCCTGGGGACAGATGAGCTTTCTTTAGACTCCTCAAGAAATACATATGCTGTTGCGCCTTTATAACCAGAGCTGAAGTGTTCAGGTCCCAGGACAGATCCTCAGACATGTGGACTGCCAAGAACTAAAAGCTAGGGACCAGCTCCACTTCAGTTCCACTGATGTAGATAGGAGAGTGTCTCTTGCTGTTTGATTTCCAACAGTCCACAATGAGCTCTTCATGATGGTGTCAAAAGCACAGAAGACATCAAAGACCCTTCCAGTACTCTCCAGTTTATCCAGGTGTGGGTGCATACAGTTTAGCAGGTAGATGATGGCATCTTCAACTCTGGAGTCTACATGTGAGATGACCATGGTACATAGCTGTTTGAGGACGAGTCTCTCCAGGGTGTCCATGATGTGGGAGGTTAGAGGCACCAGTCTGTAATCCTTAGGGCCGTCTTTTACAACATAGGGACCCTTTTGAGATCTGACTCATGTTAAAAACCCGCAAAAGTCTCCAGCTGTTTTGTCACCTGGTTTACTACAATTACAACCTTAAGTGGGGCTTCAATACTTTATAAGTTTGGTCTTTGACTACATTTTTATAATTGAAAATAAATTAAAGTTCTGTATGTCATATTTTTTTTTTTTAGTATAAAAGAGCAATAATAAGTATATCTGTGATTGGTGTCTGGTTTGTTGGTTGACTCTGTGTGTGTGTGTGTGTGTGTGTGCGTGCGTGCGTGCGTGCGTGCGTGCGTGCGTGTGTGTGGCTTTAGGTGGAGTCGACTCAGCGTGTTTCAGCAGATAAAAAAGAGAACGATTTCAACATGAAGAAACTGATTAAACGCCTCCACATTAAAGAACCGGCCGAGCACGTCATGAGCATCCTCGGGAAACGGTATGTCCTGTAGTGCTGTAAGTCAGAGGTAATCCAAAGTAGAAACCCAAGTTTCCACAGAAATCATTTTTGATGAGGAAGGAACTGTGTAAAGTGAAGGATGTGTATAAATGCTCTGTTTGTGTGTGTGTGTGTGTGTGTGTGTGTGTGTGTGTGTGTACAGGTACCCGACGGATGTGAGGGCGTTTTGGCGCAGTGGGCTCAGTGGGGTGTGGCAGAGTGAAAGAGCCAATCAGAGGATGAGACTGAAGCAGCCGGAGACGTGGGAGACGCGACTGAGTCAGGAAGGAAACAAAGCAGAGACCTGGGAGAAGCTCATAGGTCTAAATAATCCACCTTTTCATATATTATCATCTTATATATCATCATTTCCTATCAGTTTGATACTAAACCACTTCGTTCCTGTTTTACACGTACGTTACAGCAGAAATATCAGAGGTTTATATTCTGTCACGTATCCACCGTACACGTCCCTGTGAATGAGCTGAAACAATAATGAACAATATGCCACGTGTGTGTTAATGTAAACCTGTGATCTTCAGCTTCACTGCTGTCAGAGCGGCTGTTCCAGAAAACTAATCATCACCTTCTGATCCCAATCCAGACTTCAGGCCTGATTTGAAATGCACTGTGTGTTTGTAGATAATAATTCTCTGCCCTTCATGGCCATGCTGAGGAACCTGAGGAACATGATCACGCAGGGCATCAGCAACAAACACCACGACAAGATCATCAAACGACTTAACTCAAAGGTCTCTCTCTCTCTCTCTCTCTCTCTATCGTTCTTCTCTCTCAGTTCCAATCTCGTTCCTCCTCACCCCCCTCCCTCCACACACACACACACACACACACACACACACACACACACACACACACACACACACTTTTCTGCCCTTTCTCTCAATGCTCTTCCTCCCTCTTGTTCTCCCTCTCTCTTTTTATCTCCTTTTCTTTCTCTTGCCTTCTCCTATTCTTTGGCTCTTTCTCTGCCTGCCTTCCTACATTCCTCTCTCCTTCTCTATCTACTTCCCTTTTCTTTCCTTCCCTCTGTTCTCCCCCTGTTTCACCTTCCCTCTCTCTCATTCCCTTTCTCTTTTTTTTTGTAATTCCCTCCCTCACCTTTCCACTCCCTTTCCTGCTCTCTTCCATTCCCTCTCTCCTTCCCTTTTTCTCCACTTCCCTTTCTTCTTTCCCCTCTCTCTCTTCCCCTCTTTCTCCTTCCCTCTCTCCTTCCCCCACTCTTTTTCCCACTATCTTACCTTCCCTCTCTCCTTTCCCCACTCTCTCTTCTTCCCTCTCTCCTTTCCCCACTCTCTCTTCTTCCCTCTCTCTTTTCCCCTCTCTTTCCTTCCCACCCTCTCCATCCCTCTCTTTTCACTCCCACCCACCCTTGCCTTTCTTTACTTTCCTTCTCCTTCTATCTCATTCCTCTCCCTTTCTTGCTCTCATTCCTTCCCTATCTCTCCCTTTCCCCACTCTCCCAACTCTTTTTCTGAATTTTTTATTTTAATAATTGATTGTTTTTATGCACTATTCCCAGTTCATCTACCTCTGACACACGTTAATGTGTGTGTGTGTGTGTGTGTGTGTGTGTGTGTGTGTGTGTGTGTGTGTGTGTGTGTGTGTGTGTGTGTGTGGTTTTAGTCTGCAGTGATCCAGAGTCGTCAGTTCCCCTTCCGCTTCCTGTCAGCGTATAAAGTCGTCCTGGGGCTGACCTCATCAGGTAAAAAGTACAATCTCATTCTACAGGAAATGTCCTGAAGATATTTTCATGCCACACTTATATATATATATATATATATATATATATATATATTTTATATATTCTGATACCTTGGCCAATTATGTGCATTCATCTCAGTGCAGTAATAATAATTAATTATATGTGCATCAACTTTCACAACTATTATTATTGTAGTCTGACTTTTCTTCCATCTCTCCCTCACTGGTGCTACACTTAATATACACCTTAATATGTTTATTTATTTATATTATATTATTTTTATTTTCACTTTAACTGCATCAAGGATCGGCTTTGAGTCCTTTCCTGTTTGCAGTGGTGATGGACAGGTTGACGGACAAGGTCAGACAGGAGTCTCCATGGACTATGATGTTTGCTGATGATATTGTGATTTGTGGTGAGAGTAGTGAGCAGGCTGAGAAAAGCCTGGAGAGGTTGAGGTACACGCTGGAGAGAAGGGAAATAAAAATCAGTAGAAGTAAGACAGAGTACATGTGTGTGAATGAGAGGGAGGGCAGTGGAGGGGTGCGGTTGCAGGGAGAAGAAGTGGAGAAGGTGGAGGAGTTCAGGTACCTGGGGTCAACAGTGCAGAGCAAGGGAGAGTGTGTTAGAGAAGTGAAGAAAAGATTGCAGGCAGGGTGGAGTGGGTGGAGAAGAGTGATAGCAGGAGTGATTTGTGATAGAAGAGTATCTGTGAGAGTGAAAGGGAAAGTTTATAGAACTGTGGTGAGACCTGCGATGTTGTATGGATTAGAGACAGTGACATTGAGTAAAAGACAGGAGGTGGAGCTGGAGGTAGCAGAGCTGAAGATGTTAAGGTTTTCGTTGGGAGTGACGAGGATGGACAGGATTAGAAACAAGTTGTTTAGAGGGACAGCGCATGTAGGACGTTTTGGAGACAAGGTGAGGAAGGTGTGATTGAGATGGTTTGGACATGTGCAGAGGAGGGACATGGCGGTATATCAGTAGGAGAATGCTAAGAGATGGAGCTGCCAGGAAGGAGAAAAAGAGGAAGACCAAGGAGGAGGTTTATGGATGTGGTGAGGGAAGACATGCAGGTAGTTGGTTTGAAAGAGGCAGATATAGAGGACGGGGGGTGTGGAGCTGATGATTCGCTGTGGCTCCCCCTAATGGGAGAAGCCGAAATAAGAAAAAGAAGAAGATTTTTTATTTTTACTTTAAACATTACTATGATCTTTTACTGTGAGCAACTGCGACCGAACAATTTCTCTATGGGATCAATAAAGTATTCTGAGACTGATTTTAATAAAATCATCACTGAATCGCTGTTTATCACTTTTTAAAATTTAATTCTATAAGAAAATACAGTATGTTAACTAATAAATGGGCATAATGATTTTTTTATGCTATTGTATTAGAATATATATTAAAATTTATGCTAGAAAAGAACTCATTTTAATTTCATTAATTTAAATAAATTATAATATGTGGATTTATTTTTAAATGATAAATAAATATGCAGCCCAGTCACTTACAATTCACTTGAATTTACATTTTATTAACTCGATTCTTATCTCTGGTGCAATTTTAGTGTCTCACATCAATCACTTCACATGTATTTTTAAATACATTTCTTCAGGTCATATTTTCGTCACTTTGTCTCCTAAAGGACCTTCGAATAATGACTGTGCTTTGTTCTTCTTCAGTCCGTGGTGGTGTAAACGTGAAGACCAGCAGAAAGGAAGTCCTGCGCAAGATTTTGAAAAAGATCCCGAAGGGCAGGAGCTATAGATCTGTCGATTGGTCGACGGCGAATCGTCAGAGGCTCCGCACTACGCTGCGGGTTCCTTTCATCCGTGGGGTCTACAACTCAAATATCAGAACGCAACAGAAAACCAGGTCTAAATAAAATCTGTCTGGTTTTTTTATTGTCATTTGTGCTGTAGTTAAAGGGCTGATTTCTCTGCCATACTTCTTCCTCTTCTTCTTCTCGCAGCTCCCTGTAGGGGTCACCACAGCAGATCATCCGTCTCCATATCACTCTGTTCTCTTCATCTGTCTCTTGCAATCTAACCACCTGCATGTCCTCACTCACCACATCCATAAATCTCATCCTTTTCCTTCCTCTTTTCTTCTCTTCCTGGTGGCTCCATCCTCAGCATTCTCCTACCGATGTACCCCATGTCCCTCCTCTGCACATGTCCAAACCAACTCACAATCTCACCTCTCTCACCTTTAAAACGTCTTACCTGTGCGGTCCGTCTAATAAACTTGTTTCTAATATGTGAATGCTTGGACTAGTTGCACTTGTGTTTCTGCACTCCACGGCTGTCTGTCTGTCTGTCTGTCTGTCTGTCTGTCTGTCTGTCTGTCTGTCTGTCTGTCTGTCTGTCTGTCTGTCTGTCTGTGTCTATTTTTGTCAATGCCTACTGCAGGTTATTTGTACAAACGCCTTTGGCCAAGTAGATTCATTGTACACTATAATGACAAAAGTATTGGGACACCTGACGTGTCCAACCATGTTTGGTTCTTTCCTAGATTGTTACCACAAAGTTGGAATCACATAATTGTATAGGATTAACATTGCAGTAGCTTCAGTTGAATTAGGAGTTGAAGTGAACTCCTGATGAAGCATGAAAAAGTAATTAAAAAAATACTTTTCTCTCTCTCTCTCTCATTCTCTCTTTCCGTTTTGCTCAGACTGGAAACTATCAGTTTGGAGCTGCTGCAGCGTTATAGTGAAGCCCTGGAAAATGCCATACAGATCTCCTGCAAGCACAACATCCCTCCTTTGTCAGGACACACACTCATCTTCTTCATGTCCTTTACTTCGACCACTGGAATGAAAGGCACTGATTTCTGCCTCCCGCCCGAGACTTTAGACGGAAACGCGGAGAACACAAACCTTTCGCCATCGGTAAGGAAACCTAAGGAGGACAGTACAGAAGTTAATACCATGGGCCACAGGAATGACCTCATCCAAAGCACAAAGCCATGCATAGACTGAAACATTCAAAACACATGAATCATGTACTTCTGTGGACCCTCGTTTTGATAATTTAACAGCTGTTTTGTTTCGTGTACTTGTTTAGTCAAACACACGTATTATTTAGATGATAAGGAGGTCGAGAAGAGAGGTCACATGACTCGTTCTGTGTTTTTAGTTGATGGAGGTGTCATTGCTCCTGGCTATGATGGTCCGCTACTGCAGCGAGCACACACAGTTTGTCCTGGCAGACGAAGACGGCTTGCAGGAAATCCAGGTTGGGTCGGGTGGGCTTTTGGAGAACGTGAGAAGTGTGGCCAAGCTGATCGAGGTCAGTCTGTCTATTTCTTTATATTTAAAAATATTTGCATATTTTTTTTACCTTGCGTTCTCTTCGCCAAGAACTACACTATATGGACAATAGTTCTGGGACACCTGAGTTTCCCAGCCACTTGTGGTTATTTCCCAAACTGTTATCACAAATACTGGTTTCACTAACACCCTTGTGTCTAAAAGAATCTCCACAAGCACACTCCAAAACCTTGTGGAACATCTTTCCAAAAGAATGGAGGTTATTATAAAAGCAAATTGGGACTAAATGTGGAATGCGATGCTCAAAAAGCACATACCATACTTTTTACCATGTGTCTGCAAACGTTTGGTATGTTGTGTGTGTGTGTGGTGTGTGTGTGTGTGTGTGTGTGTGTGTGTGTGTGTTATATATATATATATATATATATATATACAGTGGTCCCCCGGTTATCGAACGGCTCGGCTATCGAACATTTCGGTTAGCGAACGGTTTTCCGAACAAAATTTCAGTACGCTGCCCAACCCAGCGCGAGGGGAAGAAACTTCTTCCGCTTCAACCATCGCTGAGTAAGCATCTATCGCAACTTCTGTTTGTGAACAATATTAGTGATATTTAGCAGTAAGTACAGTAATCATTTTGTTTCTTACTGTTGTAAAGTTTATTAAAATGTATACTTTTACCAAACCAACACAAAATACCCGCAGAGATCGGGATAATCCGGCAAAAGGCAGTCCATAAATAATATCCACGGTGCTTTACGGAGGAAGCCCGATTGCGATGAGCTCAATGTGGGCTGGGCACGCATGAGCGAAGGAACCATGACCACCATGACAGCCACCGTAGGGGGCGTGGCAGGGGGATTCCTGAATATTAATACAGCTAAAAACCGGAAAAAATGGTTAATTATTGGGTATTGGTGGAGTTCGGGAACGGATTAATTGGTTTTCCATTATTTCCTATGGGATAATTAGGTCCGGTTTTCGAACATATCGGATTTCGAACAGTTTTAAGGGACGAATTAAGTTCGATAACTGGGGGACCAATGTATATGTGTATATATATATATATATATATATATATATATATATATATATATATATATATATATCTTAAATCAAGCACAAAAAAACACCATGATGCACACATCCAGCAATTAAAACCGTCCGTGTGGAAACATACAGTGCATCTGGAAAGTTTTTACAGCACTTTACTTCATCCACATTTTGTTATGTTGCAGCCTTATTCCAAAATGGATTAAATTCAATATTTTTTTTTTCTTCAAACAATACCCCATAATGACAATGTGAAAGAAGTTTGTTTGAAATCTTTGCAAATCTATCTAAAAAAAATAAATAAAAAAGAACAAAAAAAAATCATACATAACTATTCACAGTTTTTGCTCAACACTTTGTTGAAGCTCCTTTGGCACCAATTGCAGTCTTTTTAAGTTTGATTCTACAAGCTTGGCACACCTGTTTTTCGGGCAGTTTCTCTTATTCTTCTTTTCAGAACTTCTGCGCTGTTTTCGGATCTCTCCAGAGATGTTCAATCAGGTTCACATCTGGACTCTGGCTGGGCCACTCAAGGACATTCACAGAGTCGTCCAGTAGCCACTCCTTTGTTATCTTGGCTGTGTGCTTAGGGTCGTTGTCTTGTTGAAAGATGTACCGTCACCCCAGTCTGAGGTCCAGAGCGCTCTGGAGCAGGTTTTCATCAAGTTTGTCTCTGTACTGTGCTGCATTCATCTTTCCCTTAATCCTGACTTGTCTCACAGTTCCTGCAGCTGAAAAACATCCCCACAGCATGATGCTACCATCACCATGCTTCACTGTAGGTATAATATTGGCCAGGTGATGAGCAATGCCTGGTTTCCTCCAGACATGACGCTTTGCATTAAAGCCGAATAGTTCAATCTTTGTTTCTCATGGAGTCAGAGTCCTTCAGGTGCCTCTTGGTCATCTTCCTGACTAAGGCCCTTCTCTCCCCGATTGCTCAGTTTCTTCCACTCTAGGGAGAGTCCTGGTGGTTCCAAACTTCTTCTATTAACAGATGATGGAGGCCACTGTGCTCATTGGTGCAGAATTTTTTCTGTCCATATCCCCAGATCTATACCTCAATACAATCCTGTCTCAAAGGTCTACAGACAATTCCTTGGACCTCATATAGACAGGTGTGTGCCTTTCCAAATCATGTCTAATCAACTGACACAAGTGGACTCCAATCAAGTTGTAGAAACATCTCAAAGATGATCAGTGGAAACAGGAGCTAAAGTTTGAGTGTAATGGCAAAGGCTGTGAATACTTATGTCCATGAGATTTCTATTGTTTTTCATTTAGAATAAATTTGCAAAGATTTCAAACAAACTTCTTTCACGTTGTCATTATGAGGTATTTTTTGTAGAATTTTGAGAAAAAAAGTGAATTTTATCCATTTTGGAATAAAGCTGTAACATAAAATCTGAATAAATTGAAGCGCTGCGAATACTTTCCTGATGCACTGTATATATGAAGCGTGTTGAACATTTTAGAACGTTTCCTTTTGGTCGTTGCAGGACATCGAGTCAGAATCAGAAGCGCAGCATTTTCTGCTATTGTTCTTTGCGTTCAGGTTTATTCTGACTGCATTCGATGACTCTCAGTGTCTTTTCTCTCTGTCAGGAATTTGAAGATTCCTCTCAGAAGGTGCAGCCAGACAACTTCTTCTCCAAGCTTCTTGAGGAGAAAACAAAGGTTTCGACTTCGCATCGATATGAACTGTAACAATAATGAATTTTTGAATTTTTTATATCATGTTTGCATCTGTAATGTTTTTTTTTTGTCCTTTAGGTGAATAACATCATCTTCCTGGAGGACTACATGTCTGATAGTATGACCGCGTTGATGTCGATTGAAAGATTTCGGAAGGCCTGCATCAGTAAACCGTTATTGGTGAACATTTCACTCGACGACACGCGGAGGTGAGAAGTAACGAAGTGCATTTTTCTGGTATCAGTTTTTTACTTCACTATTTATTTTCCGGACAAACTTCTACTTTCATTTATTAAATGTTTTACACAAATATCTTTACTTTCTACTTCTTACATTTCCAAAACAGGTTTGTTACTTAATTTTAAATCTATTTGGTGAAATGTCAATATTTTGTTCTTCTCACTTTGCGCCGTTTTCAGCACATCAACCGATTTCCTTTTTTAATCTATTAAAAATCTAGTGAATTATTTCCTGGCTTTCACACACCACAGGTGTAGGACAGTTTATGAAGCTCACAATGAGCAGGCAGAAGGCAGTAAGAAGTCTGGGGTTAACGTGGATGAGACGGAGGGAGTCAGTGATGTGAACATGACTGAGAACAGAAACATTCCTGATCACATGACCATCATCATCTTTTCTCTGCTTTATACTAAACATAACATGAAAAAAAAAACATTTATTTACTTACTTAATATTGTAATAAATATTATATTATTATTAGAAATAAATGCTTTTTAACAAAAAAGAAAAAAATTATAATTATTTTGAGGACCTAAAGATTGAAGAGTTATTTCTTGAAATTAGTTTGAGGGGTGGAGGTGGGGGAAATCCATGCCCCTCTTTCGGGTTGTGGAAGGGTTGCTACTGGGTTTTCTGGGGAAAATGTCTATAGATATGACTTATTTATAGTGCGATTTTCATTAAAGAGCCACAATCCACATTTACATATGGCTCCATTCCAGGAATTCTGCAGGTTCAGCTCTTTTTTAATATGAGTGTTACTTTAAAGGAGGTAGGAAAAAGACCAGGTGATGGTGAGAACAAAGTGATTGCTCTGATTGTTCTTTACAACCACCTCCTTTGTTCCATCTTGACTTTATTTTCACGTGTATAATTTTTTGTTTATTCAGGACGTATTATCTGTTATCTATTGTCTGTATTTATTCTCTTCTACATTTTACATTCAGAAATGCTTCCACAGACGCCTCAGATGATCCGAAATCAGTGAAGTTGTACGGCTTCAGTGAGCAAATCCTCAGGTAAGACATAATATTGATGAGTGATGATGATTGCATGCTACATGTACAAGTATTGATTTATGTGTTCTAGCAAGAATCTAGAAAAATGCTACCGTAATTTCCGGACTATTAAGCGCACCCACATATAAGCCCTAAAAAGCCCTGAATTTGACAAAGATTTTTATTTTGAACATAAATAAGCCGCACCTGTCTATAAGCCGCAGGTTCCTACACTGAAACTAATGAACATTACACAGGCTTTAAAGAAAGACAGTGTCTGTTACAACGGCTTGTATCTAAACAGTAGCCTACCAAGAAAGTCATTGTTCACTGTCTTCCTCCTTCCTTTCACAACTATTTCTCTCAGGAGTTTATCTTTTGGCATCGTTGTGCATTTAAAAATCACCATCGGTGAAGCTTTTCTCCCGATGCCGTGCAGCTCAGAACACAGGTGAAGTGTGTGTTTTCATTCCCGGTTGTTTTCAGCGTGACGAATGATTCACATTTCCTGTAGACAGTCCGAGTGAGCGGCAGGTCAAACGTCAGAGGAACATCATCCATATTTATGATGTGGTGCGGCCCGATTCAGTGGGAGCGCATCTGATTTAATATAAAGAGTTTCATTGGTTCACCTGAACCTGCTCGGAAATTTCATTGGTCTAATGTTATGGGGCTTAGTTTTTTGGCTTGAAGCTTGTGAAACCGGAAAACCCCCGGAATGAAGACATTTTTTTAAAGTCTGCTCAAATAAATAGAGCAGTTCAGTAGATTTATAGCTTTAGACAATTAAATATGTAAATATACAGTAAACACACACACACATGCATACACATCTGTATTACCCAAATGGGGTCTAACAAATGTAAACTATTTAATAACATTTTCCCCTTTATTTAATTTTATTTAATTAATTAAATTTTTGTCAATTTAATTGGTTACTCAATTTAATCAATATAATAAAACTGTATTGCGTTTTATATATTAAAATTATATATTAAATATTATTTTACATATTTAACCAGGCAGGCATTTTTTGAAATTGTTTTAAAAATGTTAACTCTTCAAAGGTTGATGATCACAATTGTTAATAATAATAAACTGCGTTGATAAAAAAAACAAAAAAACCAACAAGAAGCAGTTTTATGTTTTGCATTTCTTCCCCTGTAACCTAAACTGAAATTGAACCGAACCAGAACTTTAATCAGCAAAACAAATGTTTCGTTGTTTAGCGATTAAAATTTTTTTTTTCCGTGGATTTACATTTTTTATTTATTTTTTTCAATGTAAAATATATATATATATATATATATATATATATAATATATATATATATTTGTATATTTGTATATTGTTATATACATGTTGCACACTGTTTATATTTTTCCCTGCAGAGTCGATAATTAATAATTTTCCTGCAGTTTTATTTCCGAGTGCGGTTCCTCAAGACTTTTGGATCACGTGGAGCAAATGGACAAACTGCACAAGATTCCTCCTCCAACAGGATCTACTGCAAAACAGGAAAGAGCCACTGACATCATGCCCCTGCCTGCAGTTCCTAAACTCAGGTACCGTGACACTCAAAAATATTAACAATAAATGATCTGATGTTCTGGAAAAATATGTTGCCTATTATATGCATTAATATGTGTGACCAAAAAAGGACCCAAGTTAAGCTAAAATATGATACTAATAAAAACAAATAATCGGAAAAAGATGAGAGGATTATTTTAAAGCAGTAAATCATAAAAATATGTAATTGGAAAAAAAAATGTAAAAAGGAAAGAGTGGTGCATAAGAAAAAAAGGGGGAAAAAAATCTGAAAGCAGATGATGATCAATGATAAGGCTCTAAATTTTTTATATTCACATAAGAAAAAAGCTATTTTTTTAAAAAGGGGGAAAAACGTTTAATTACAAAAATAACACAAAACTAAATAAAATATTTATGAAAAAAAATTAATTATTCAATTTCTAAAAAAAATGTCCTTTTATTTCTTTGTTTTTGATGATAAATTGATTACTGTTACTTATTGTTGCAATTTAATATTTTTTAATATATATACATTTTTTATAATTTTATTTTTAAGCCATCAGTTTTAATAATTTATTTTGGTACAAATTTTTTCAATACATTTTACAATTATATTTAATTGAATTAAGATAAAATAACAAAATAAGATGAAGATAAGATATAATAAGTAATTATTAAGCTAATTTTATTTCATATAATCATTTCACTTTAAATTCGTAATTTTTTATTTAAACGAAGGATATTGTTCCTAAGCAGTTTGACATTTTAAATTAGTTCCTATAAGTTTCTCCCTAATGACTGAGTCAGTGGTGACTTTGGCTAAACAAGAAAAATCTCCCTGAGATGATATGAGGAAGAAACCCTGAGAGGAACCAGACTCCAAAGTGAACCCATCCTCATCCTCAGCACAGCAGGTCCATTCATTACAGTTCCAGGGTTGTTGAGGTCATGACCTGATCACTGATGGATATTTAGTTTATATTTAGTATAAAGTTCATTACAGATCTTGGGGCAGTAAAACATCACCGGCGTGACGTCTCTGTGTTTCTGTGTCAGGTGGCGCAGTGTGCGTGTCTTCATCTCGTCTACATTCAGAGACATGCACGGTGAACGAGACGTCCTGGTGCGCAGTGTTTTCCCGGAGTTACGCCGGCGAGCGGCTCCCTTCTGCCTCCAGCTGCAGGAAGTGGACCTGCGCTGGGGCGTGACCGAGGCCGAATCGGCACGCGCTGCCGAGATCTGCCTCCAGGAGGTCTGTCGCTCCCAAGTGCTGCTGGGAATTCTGGGAGAGAGATACGGCCTGGTGCCGCCTCGGCCCTCGCTGCCTGACCTGCCTCAGTACAGCTGGGTGAGAACTAAACAATACATCATTTCATAATTCTGTAATGCTTTCTGAAGCCTTTCTTTCTTTCTTTCTTTCTTTCTTTCTTTCTTTCTTTCTTTCTTTCTTTCTTTCTTTCTTTCTTTCTTTCTTTTTTGTTTGCAGTTATTTGTTTGTTTGTTAATAATACTTCAAAAATATAACTTGTGCATAAACAGATAAATAGTTAGGAATGTTTATAGTTTTTTAGTACAATTATTATGAAGAGATTTTTTTTTTATTATTAATTTGATGTATGAAAAGATTTATAGCTTGATATATTTCTGTGTGTCAGCTGAAGTCGGCTCCTGGCGGTCTGTCGGTCACAGAGATGGAGATTCGTCAGTTCCAGGCCGTGTTTCCTGATTCGGCTCACAGCCGCATGTTCTTCTACTTCAGATCTCCTCAGTTTCTCAGGTAAAGACTCGCAGTTTAATCTGCTAACCTTCTGGTTAGCAGATTAACGCCTGAGGCGACGCCCATTTCACTGTAATTGACAGAAACATAGGCAATGCCCACTTCACTGTTATTAATAGACACTGAGGCGACGCCCACTTCACTGTTATTAATAGACACTGAGACGACGCCCACTTCACTGTAATTAATAAACACTGAGGTGACGCCCACTTCACTGTAATTAATAGACACTGATTGGACACCCACTTACTGTAATGAATAGACACTAATGCGACGCCCACTTCACTGTATTTAATAGACACTGGGGTGACGCCCACTTCACTGTAATCAATAGACATTAAGGTGACGCCCACTTGATTGTAATTAATAGACACTGAGGCGACGCTCACTTCACTGTAATTAATAGACACTGAGGCGACGCCCACTTTACTGTAATTAATAGACACTGAGGCGACGCCCACTTCACTGTAATTAATAAACACTGAGGTGATGCCCACTTTAATGTAATTAATAGACACTGATTGGACGCCCACTTACTGTAATGAATAGACACTAATAAGACGCCCACTTCATTGTAATTAATAGACACTGAGGTGACGCCCACTTCACTGTAATCAATAGACATTAAGGTGACGCCCACTTGATTGTAATTAATAGACACTGAGGCGACGCCCATTTCACTGTAATTAATAGACACTGAGGCGACGCCCACTTCACTGTAATTAATAGACACTGAGGCGACAGGAGGCCACACCACCTTCACTGTGATTAATAGACACTGAGGCGACGCCCACTTCACTGTGAGTAATAGACACTGAGGTGACGCCCACTTCACTGTAATTAATAGACACTGAGGCGACGCCCACTTCACTGTAATTAATAGACACTGAGGCGATGCCCACTTCACTGTAATTAATAGACACTGAGGCGACGCCCACTTCACTGTAATCAATAGACACTGAGGCGACGCCCACTTCACTGTAATTAATAGACACTGAGGCGACGCCCACTTCACTGTAATTAATAGACACTGAGGCGACGCCCACTTCACTGTAATTAATAGACACTGAGGCGACGCCCACTTCACTGTAATTAATAGACACTGAGGCGACGCCCACTTCACTGTAATTAATAGACACTGAGGCGACAGGAGGCCACACCACCTTCACTGTGATTAATAGACACTGAGTTCAGTACAGAGTACATCTCTTGCTCTAATTGTTTTCTGGTCACTTGTTTTTATTGTTGTTAGATAAAAAAAAAAAACTCTTCTTTGTTCATAAATGTTTGTTTAGCTCAGTGCCTGAAGTTTGGAGAGGCGACTTTGCAGCTGAATCCGAGGAAACTGCAGCAAAAATGGATAAACTGAAGGAATGGATCAAAAACAAAGATTTCAGAGTGTCGCAAAAGTGAGTAGTGTACAATATATTCTGATTAGTTCATTAATAAAATATAAATGTATTTCATTTACATTCCAGTCTTAAAGACACCATTATAATAATTAAGTGTAGTAGATAAATGTATTCATATTATATAAGGGCAAAAGTGAGACAGGAATTTCCTTTATTCCTGCTTTAGGAGTTATTATGAGTTATTATTAGAGACTGATTAAAAGTTCTATGTTGGGAATGATGTTTTATGTAAATGAGCTTCTTCCCTCTGTATGTGCAGTTACCCGTGTGAGTGGGGCGGAGTCGTAGACGGAAAAGCGTACGTGAAAGCTCTGGAAGATTTTGCGAAGGCTGTGACTGAGGATCTGTGGTCTGCCATACAGATGCTGTTTGTGAAGGTCAGGCGTCAAAATAAAAAAAAAGTCAAAACAGACATTTAATTGATTCATTGATTCACTACAACCACATCCCTTTTCTAGATTGACTGTCAAAGGCCACGCCTCCTTAATTGAAATAAACAGACACAAAGGCCAGACCTTCTTAACAGAAATTAAGACACAGAGGCCACACAGCTTAATCAGAGTGACAGTTACAAACGCCACACTTCATAACTAAAATAAGAAACAAAGAGGCCACGCCTCCTTCAATTGATTGTAGACTCACAGGCCACGCCTCCTTCACTGAAATGACGACACACACAGGCCACACGTCCTTCACTGGAATTAAGACACACAGGCCATGCCCCTTTTGCTGAAATTAAGACACACACACACAGGCCACGCCTCCTTCACTGAAAATAAGACACACTGGCCACACCTCCTAGGCTGAAATTAAGACACACAGGCCACACCTCCTTTTCTGAAATTAAGACACAAGCCATGTCTCCTTAACAGAAACGAACAAGGCCACACCTCCTTAATTGAAATTAGTGGGCACAGAGGCCAGGCCTCTTTTCACTCAAAATAAGCAGCTGTATGATTAGACGGCCGCCGCCATTTTACCGTCTTCCGTGTTCATGTTTTTAGTGTCTCTTTTCTCTGATGCTCAGGAATCAGACGAGGCGGATCTGACGGCGGAGATTACAGAACAGGAAGTCCACCAGGACGCCCAGTGCCGGCAGTTTTGCGGCAGAGCGAAGCCACTTTCAAAGGCAAAAGACAGAATCGAGGAATGTCAGCGGAAAGGCGGAGTTCTGCTAGTAGAGGGCGGAGCCGGGGTCGGCAAAACGACTTTCATGGTACCGGATTACGTTTTATTTATTGCGTACGGTGACTGATAGAAACACAGAAACAGTCAGGTATCTTTCTCTTAATTTCTCTCTCTCGTTTAGGCTGTGTTGGCTCACAAACTTCAAACTCCAGACAAGATAAAGAAAGTGCCCATGTGTGATGTCATATCCTATTCCACAGCCGCTAGCCAATCAGCTTCTGGGGTTGAGCCCCTCCTACGCTGCTTGGTCCAGTGGCTGAGAAAGAGGAAGCAGCAGGAGGAGGAGCTTCCTTCTAACACACCTTACAGGTGAAGTGACATTTACTTACACGTGAGGAGGATGTGCGGTTTGTCTCATTTTGTAGAATCTGGAAGTGGGATGAAAAATAACTACACACTATTGACATTATGTGGTGTGTATGAACAGAGATCTGCTGTCCGAGTTACTCACACACCTGAAGGAGGTGAAGAAAGGCCGATCTCTGGCGTTACTCATCGATGGAGCGGACCTGGTGCACGATGCCCGAGGGCAAAGAGTTTCCGAATGGATCCCACAACACATTCCTAAGGTGTGGGAAAATATTATTTCAGGATTTTATGCGTATATAATAAAACAATGAACAGCTGGATTTGTGCTGAAGCAGAGCAACTTTGATTATGGATTACTTTCCTATAGCATGCCAACATTTGGTTTAATTTTACACTCAATTCAATTCATTCAAATTTAATTTTTAGTTTAATGCTTATAGGTTTATTACTTATAATTGTAAGTTTATTCCTAACGAGTGAGCCAGTGGTGACTGTGGCAAGGAAAAAAAACCCCTTGAGATATCACGAGGAAGAAACCTTTAGAGGAACCAGAGTCAAGCGGGGAACCTCATCCTCAGCACCGACTCTCTATTCATTACAGTTCCATCACTGATGATTTACCTGATTCCAAAATTAAAGTCCAAATCCATCCTCAATGTTTTTGATTTGCTCGGTAGCTTTGTGGATCTTTAGGCTGTTAATACACTGTGGTTTCCAATTAAAGGGGAACCAAAGCAATTTGTGGACAGTGACAATTTTTTGGAAATAAAATGACAAGCGAGTTGTTTGTGATCAGATTTTCTGACTCGTCATAGTAGTTATAAACATGCCGTGTCTTTCATGCATCAGCCCCTTTTAAAGTTCATAGGAGGTCATCTAACCAAGAAACCACAATGTAACTCCTCTGTCCTGAAGGCAGCTTTAACTCTGACTGCTACAAAGCACTGACACTGGAGACTCCTTCCCTGAATGTTAAATATGAATTCATCTGATATTTGAACATTAAAAAGACGTATTTAAAGCAATATTACACACTAAAATATGTCCCATATATATTTCTCATCACTTCTCAGGGTGTATGCCTGGTCCTGAGCATGTCTTTAGACTCGCCGCTCCGTAGCATTATAAGCGAAAACAAAAGCTGCGTGTTGTTTCCGCTGGGGCCGTTACTGCTGCCGGACCGGAGAGAGATCGTCCAGAAGGAGCTGAGCGTGTACGGGAAGAAACTGAGCGACTCTGCGTTTAATAACCAGGTCTGATATGACGTTCCATATAAATAGAAGTACATGAAGGTATGTGGTGTCGTGATGTGTGTGTGTGTGTGTGTGTGTGTGTGTGTGTGTGTGTGTGTGTGTGTGTGTGTGTACTGACACTTGTGTATCTACAGCTCCAGACTCTGTTGATGAAGAAGGGAGCCGTGAGTCCACTGTATCTTCGCTTGGCTTGTGAGGAACTCAGGAACTATGCTTCGTTTGAAAAGGTGACATGCTTGTTTCTGTTCATTGGGCACTTTTCCACCACGAGTTAAAAAAACTCCTTTAAGTTTTATAGTACACAAGTACAATAAGCGCTGTTAGAAAACCAGTGTAACATTCATGTCGTCACACTTCCTCAAGAAATGAGCCCATACATATCAGAACAACAGTGGAGATAAAGAAACATAACAACACATCCACACTGTGGTACAGATATTACATCATAAAACAATAAGAAGAAACAACGAACTGAGGAGGAAACACATCATAAGGAACTGCTTTGTAGTTCCTACAGATTATATATGAAACTATGACAAAGTTGGTTTCACTGAGCCCTTCATGAAAAACATCACATCTTCCAGCTAGGCTTTTATTAGGGGACAGATAGTGGATTTCCAGCAGAATTCTCCTGTGCACCAATAACTTTCAATGAGTGATCTGTTTCCTGTAACAGGAGCCAGAGAACGTGATCAAATAACAATGAACAGAAATCATATATATACTATATACCTATATGGGGACAAAATTAGATATAAATCTATAATGTAAAAGCTATAAAAGATAGATGGTAGAAAAATAAATGATAAGTTGTACGTGTAGCTCAGTGGTTAACCGGATCAGAAGGTCAACAGTTCAAATCCCAGCACCACCAAGCTGCCACTAAGACCCTTTATCTCTCACCTGCTCAGTTTTAAGACATTCTGGATAAGAGGGTCTGCCAAACTGCCTTAAATATACTGTAAAAATGTATATATAACGCATATGTACAGTTGTATGTGCAATGCAGTGGTGTGTAACATGGAAGTGAGGCAGTGAAAAGCTATTAATATAATAAATATTATAACGCTAGAAAGTCATTCATTGCTGTGAATGTAAATGTAAAATGACCAACGTATAGAGCATGAAAGGATGCAAGAAGCAATAGTGATCCTTTCTATTGATATTGGTTATTACTGTGATGTCTTCATCATCATCATCATCATCATCATCATCAATTAAAATCAGTTTTATTTGTAGCTCATGTTCAATAACGATGTCTCAAAGATTTACAGAGATGAAGTTGTATAAAAGTGTGTATCCATTTAGGATTTTTTTATCAAGGAAAAACTCCCTGAGGTGGCATGAGGAAGAAACCTTAAAAAGATGATGTCATCATTGCTATAATAAATTGTATGAACATGCTTGTAATTGGTTTGTAATAGGAAACATCACTTTCCAGAATAATCCTGATGTTTCTTTTTCCAATTTCAAATCACAATCCAGATGACTGAGAACCTGAAGTGTCTCCCGGCGTCTCTGGATGAGCTCATTCAGCATGGTCTGATCAGGCTGCAGTCTCAGTACCGAGGAACCGGACTCAACTGGACCCTGGCTGCTCTGGCAGTCAGCTCTACTGGTAAGGCTGGCCATCATCATCATCATCATTATCATCATCATTAACAGATTCATCACTAATACCTAATAAACAATGGATTAAGAAGCAGTTATGGATGTGATTCTGATTGTTCTGTCTTTTAAACCAGAAAGAGGCACTAAATTGCCACTAAATCAGTGGTAAAAACATGCTGTTTGTCACTTGTCCCTAAAAACAGGTCTGAAAGACAGCGATCTACACTTCCTGTTGAACCTGTGCACTGATCTGAGCTCCACACACACCCCGCTGAACTGGCAGGAAGTGATGAAACTTGCCAGGAACCCTAAAACCAGAGTGCCCATGGCCACGTTCTCCCAGTTGGCTCGAGGTCTACAGAGGTAAGTAACATGTCGTGATAAGGTTCTGAGTAAGAAATCAAATAAAACAGGTTATGATCTTGTAGTAGCGCTCTGACAGAACCCTGTACAACACTGTTCTGATGAATCAAAACCCGGAATCACAATTATCTTTATTATAGTTATCATTAGAACCTTTTCTCTGCACTCAGGAGATCTAGAACGGTGTACGGTTCTTAGGTTGTTCCTTTGATGGAACCCATGAAGGTTCTACATAGAACACTGAGTGTTTCAGAGTGAAATCAGAAACAATTCCCAGTAGAAGCTTTGAAGGATGATGAGAAGACGTAATTATCGAGATATGCGAAGTAAAATATGACTTCAGAATAAGTCAAAGTGTGTCTTTAAACTTTCACTTGAGTAAAAGTACAAAAGTTTTAGTCTTCAAATGTACTTAAGTATTGAGTACAAAGTACTATAATTTATTATAATGTTATATATTTACTATAATGTTCCTATTAGCATTTTTATCACACGACTACAGGCTCTTCACCTTTGATGGTTCTATGTAGAACTCTGAAATAGATTTATAAAATACGCTATTTTAATTTAAATATTTATTTAATATGCTAAGAGCACTTAGTTAATCGATGAGCCTTAAAATAACATTTTGAATCTCATCTTTCTATCTGGATCTTTGTTTAAGCAGCTATCTGTCTATCTTAATGCCACTATGCCTAAATGTCTCTCTAAACATGTATACATCTGTCTGTCTGTCTGTCTGTCTGAATGTCTGTCTGTCTGTCTGAATGTCTGTCTGGATGTTTGGATGTGTTTCTATCTAGATGTACTCTTTGTCATTTGTCTTTCGTCATTAATCAGTAAACCGTATAAAAACCCATTTTTTGAAGACTCTTAAGGTTCTTGAAGGTCTGTACTGTTTTGCAGTCTGATTGGGTCGTCTCTGTTTGTGGATCCGGATCCGTCCTTGATTCTCAGTAATCCAGATGTGAAATCGTCGTTCGAGCGACTTTACCTCTCTGATCCGGACGACAGAAGCAGAGCGCACATGATTCTCGCAGGTACGAGAGCTTTTTATATTAAAGTTTTCACAACCTAATAAAATGATCATAATAATAATGTGTGTATATGATTTTTCCAGCTTACCTGTGGGTGCGGTCAGATCCTCACGGACACGACACGTTCCTGCACTGTGACCCGGACTCACTCACACAGCTTCCTGCTCATCTGGTCAGTGTTACTTCCTGCTCGCTTACTAAATTCACCTTTACCTTAATTACAGAAAAGCTCACCTTGTTCTTAAATTCGTCTGCAGATGAAATGTGGTCATCGGGAGCCGATGCACTTCCTGCTTTGCAGTTACTACTTCCTGTATGCTAATGTGCGTCATGGGCTCCTGCCCAGCCTCATGGAGAATTACCATTTATATGGTAGGATTTTCAATCAGTTCTTCTGAAGTCTTATATCAATACACACCTTTAATATTAAGCCATGGTCATGTTCTCATTCACAGATATAAATCTGATATTTGAAGATGTGTTTGTGATCCTGCTCATGTTTCTCATACATTAAACACATGGCTTCACCCTTTCATCTCATTTTTTCTTTTTCATTTGATAATAGAAAAGATTTATGAAGTGGACAAATCATGCTGTCCTGAAGCATCTGGTACGTTCATCTATTTTCATATCAGCTGATCAGTTCAAGCATTTAGCTTCATCCTTCTTATTCACCCTGATGTTCATATGTGATGTATTATATCAGGCAATCATTATATTTGACTGATTAAACTCTATTAAATCACATATCAAACATCTCCACAGACTCCTCAGATGAGCTCGTGGCTTGCCATTCGTTCCTGAAGCGCCACGCCCCTCTGCTCTCTCATTGGCCGGCTCTGTTTGTGCAGCAAGCCCTGAACGAACCAGACGCCGCGGCTGCTCACGTCTGGGCTAAAACCGCAGCGAAGGAGGAAAACGTCCCCATTGTAAGATGTATGAACAACACCAGTGAGGAGGCTGGGTAGGAATCTCTCAGATCTACATCGCTTTATTAACAAATAAAGCTCTTTTTAAAAAAAAATGTGCTACAGGCGGCCAGTTTAATAAGAACACCTGAAAACATGCTCATTTATTAGCCAATCATGTGGCAGCAGCACAGTGTGTAACATCAGGCAGATACAAGGGCTTTAGATAATGTATAGAGAATGAAGATCGAGGTTTGATGTGCTGCATCTTCTAAATTGGTTATAAAAAGTGATTATTTGAATGACTATAGACTTCATGTCAGCTCAGATCACTCTGATCATTCTTCTCTTTCATCACAGAGGTGTGGTCTTATAAGATGTTTTTTGTTTTCTGCACCATTCTGTGTAAACTACCAGGAAAAACACAAACCAGACCATCTGTTACCCACAACAATGCCACAGTTAAAGTCACAGAGTCAGTATACAAGAGATCTAGAAGAGTTAATAGTTCTTTAGCTTTTGGTTGCCTCACAAACGTTCTTCATAAAACCCTCACAACAGAGTGTTTGCTAATTGGAAACAATTCTATGTAGAACCCTTTAAAGATGTTAAAAACACTCAATTAATGATCATGTGCTGTTTTTTCCGGATCTGCCTGATTCATCCTGATGTTCTTCCTCTGGATGTGGTTCACTTTTAACTGGAAACCATTCGCTGCTGATAATGATGGTTCCACATGAAGATCTACTGTGGAGAATAAATCTCCACTGAGTTATGAAAAAATATAAAGAAACTTTGTGTTTCTGTTTCTGCAGTGAGCTGGTTTCCACGTTTCAGTGGACTCCGTCCTGTGTGTCTCTCAGTCCAGCTGGAGTTCTGATGGCAGTGGGGACAGAACAGGGTTCTCTTCACCTCTACCACACACACACCAATCAGGTCACAGCCAAATCTCTTCATCCTTCATCTCTCTCCCTCCTTTCTTCCTCATCCCTATTTCATCTTTTCACAGCATGACAGACTTTTTGTTTTCTGGAACAGGAAGTGAAGTCACTGATCAGTAGCTGTGATGGGATCTCGGGCTGTGTGTTTCTGGATGACTGTGTTCTGTGGACGACTTCGTACGATGGCCAGGTGGAGGCGTGGGACGTTAACAGCGGCTGCAGGTCAGTGTGTTAGAAAATAGAAGAGAAAAACTTATCAGATTGTCACTGTCTCTCTGAATGTTCTTCTGTCTAAACATCTGTCTGTCTGGATCTCTCTATCTGGATGTATGTTCGGTTATTTATCTGTTCAATTGTATTCCACTTTATCTGTTTAAATGTTTTTCTGAACATCTGGACATGCATACATCTGGCTGAATATTTGTCTGTCTGGATGTATGTTTGATCATTTGGATGATCATTTGTCTGTCTACCTTAATACCACTTTGTCTCATTGAATGTTTCTCTAATTGTTTGAACATCTGGACATGTATTTATCTGCCTGAATATGCCACTCTGTCGGGATGTCTCTCTGAACTTCTGGAAATATTTGCATCTGTCTGAACATCTGTTTGTCTGAACACCTGTCTGGGTGTCTCTACCTGGATGTATGTTTAGTCATCTTGTCTGTCCATCTTAATGCTATTTTGTCCGTTTGAATGTTTCAGAACATCTGGACATCTATACATCTGTCTGTTTGAACATATTTGTCTGTCTCTCTATCTGTATGTTGGGTCATCTGTCTGTGTGTCTAAATGCCTGTCTGTCTGTCTGGATGTCTATATGAACATCTGGACATGTAGAGTATACATGTATACATCTGTTTCTCTGTTTCTTTGCCTCTTTAAACATCTGGACATGGATTTATCTGTCTGAATATTTGTCTGTCTCTTTGTCTTGATGTATGTTTGGTCATTTGTCTGTCTGAACATTCATCTGACTATATGGTTGAACATCTGGCTGTCTGGTGTCAATGTACAGTATGTACAGTAGGTCACCATGCTGTCTTTTGTAATATTTCCTTGACTTGTCCTTTGAACATCTGGATATTATTACATATCTGTCTCTATATTTAGTTGTCTTGACTTTTGTCTATCTGAATGTATGTCCGTCCTGAAAATAACGTATCATTGAAGGTCTTTGTGGCGTTTTCTGTAGGACTGCCCACCTCAACGCCCACTCCAACAGTATAACAGGATGTGATGTCAGCCCAGACAGGAAGCACTTTGCTACTGTTTCCTTAGACTTCACGCTGAAGGTTGTAATATCACATTTAAAGTTTGTCGTACAGCATAAATATTATATTTACCTCACGTGTGTACGTGTTAATGTGTGTGTGTAGGTATGGTCCTCTAAGAAGGGGATGCAGGAGGCGTCACTGGTAAACCCGTCCCCTCTGAACTGTGTGACCTTTGACCCTGAGGGGAGTCTGTTGGCGGTGGGTTGCTGGGACGGTGCAGTACGGATGTGGGACTGGATCAAACAGGAGAACTGCATGGTGAGGAGGAAACAGGAAGTAAACAGAGAATTATGGGTATTGGAGTCCTGATTATGAGTCATGCTAATGAAAGTCTATTTTTTTGCTCTATTTCGTTCCTTTTCTCTTCTTTCCCTTTCTGCATTTCTTCCTATTTCTCTCTTTATTTTATCACTCCTTTTTTTGTACCTGTTCTTTTTTTCCATCTACTATCACTGTCATTCTTTTAATATTGTCTTCCTTTTCTTCCTTGTCTTTTTTTTTTTTTGTTTATCTATTCTTCACGTCTTTCCCTTTTTTGTCTTTTTTTCATTTCTTCCTCTTTGTTCTGTACCTTTTGTTTTTTTCACTCTGTATATCTTTCTTCATCTTTCTCTCTTTTCCTTCTTCACTCCAGACTCTGTCAGGTCATCGGTGTTCGGTACGCAGTGTGTCTTTCTCTCCATCCTCCTCTCTCTCTCTCCTCTGTTCGGGGGCGTTGGATGGCGAGATAAGATTGTGGTCAGTTCCCGGATCGTCCTGTGTGTGGCGCTCTCACGCTCACTGTGGCCCCACTGAGGTTCTTCACTTCCTGTGTGACGGAGAGTCGCTTCTCAGTGCTGGACGTGACGGCATGGTGAGAACACGAACACACGCACACACACACACACACACACACACACACACACACATACAGAGTGAGAGTGTGTGTTACTGCTGTACATTAAATGTGTGTGTGTGTTTCAGGTCCAGCTGTGGTCTGGAGGACTCGGGCGCTCAGTCTCTGTGTTGGGAGAGAAAAAGGTAGTTCACATGCAGAGGAGAGAAAATACTCAGTGTCTATTAACAGGGGAAACTCAGTGTCTGTCTATGTTTACGTCTGTCTGTCTTTCTGTCTGTTTTTCTTTATCTTAAAATAAGTCAGTTGAAAATTAAAATAATAATAATAATAATAATATAATAATAATAAAAATCATAATATAATAACAATAATAATATAATAATAATATAATAATAATAATGTAAAAACAAACTATAACTATACAGAGTTTTCGCATTAAAAAAAGAAGTTAGAATAAATGAGTTGTTTTAATTAAAGAAAGGAAAGTAAAATGTAAATGGCTTTTCGGTATCTCTTTGTCAGTTTATCTGTCTGTCTGTCTTTGCCTTTCAGTCTCTCTCTCTCTCTCTCTCTCTCTCTCTCTCTCTCTCTCTCTCTCTCTTTCTCTGTCTGCTTGTCTGTCTCTGTCTATGTGATGATGTGTTGAAGATGTCGGTCATGAGGATATTGATGTTACTGATGATTGTGATGATTTAGATAATGAAGATGATAACAGGAATGATGATGATGGTGATAATGAGCATGTTGGTCATGAGGATATTGATGTTACTGATAATGATGATGATGACAGAGATGATGGTGCTGATGATAATGATGATGGTGCTGATGGTGGTCATGGGTATATTGATGTTACTGATGATGATGATGATGACAGAGATGATGATGATGGTGCTGATGTTGGTCATGGGGATATTGATGTTACTGATGATTATGATGATGACAGAGATGATGATGATGGTGCTGATGATAATATGATGGTGTGATGTTGTCATGGGATATTATGTTATGATGATATGATGAAGGATGATATGTGGTGCTGATGATAATGATGATGGTGCTGATGTTGGTCATGGGGATATTGATGTTACTGATGATGATGATGATGATGACAGAGATGATGATGATGGTGCTGATGATAATGATGATGGTGCTGATGTTGGTCTGGGATATTGATGTTACTGATGATGATGATGATGAAGAGATGATATGATGGTGCTGATGATAATGATGATGGTGCTGATGTTGGTCATGGGGATATTGATGTTACTGATTATGATGATGATGACAGAGATGATGATGATAGTGCTGATGATAATGATGATGGTGCTGATGTTGGTCATGGGGATATTGATGTTACTGATGATGATGATGATGACAGAGATGATGATGATGGTGCTGATGATAATGATGATGGTGCTGATGTTGGTCATGGGGATATTGATGTTACTGATTATGATGATGATGACAGAGATGATGATGATGGTGCTGATGATAATGATGATGGTGCTGATGTTGGTCATGGGGATATTGATGTTACTGATGATGATGTTGGTCATGAGGATATTAATGTTACTGATGATGACAGAGATGATGATGGTACTGATGGTAGTCATAGGGATATTGATGTTACTGATGACGGTAATGATGATGATGGTGCTGATGGTAGTCATGGGGATATTAATGTTACTGATGACAGTGATGATGACGATGACGATAATGATGATGGTGCTGATGAAGATGATGACAGAGATGATGATGGTGATGATGATGGTGCTGATGGTAGTAATGGGTAGTTGATGTTACTGATGATGGTGATGATGATGGTGGTGCTGATGTTGGTCATGGGGATATTGATGTTACTGATGATGGTGGTGATGATGATGATGACAGTGATGATGATGATGGTGATGATGGTGGTCATGAGGATTTTGGTGGTACTGATGTTGGAGTTGATGACATGCTGATGTTGACATGGTGATGATGGTGCTGATGTTGGTCATGAGGATATTAATGTAACTGATGAATATAATAATGATGATTGTGTTGATTGTTGTCATAATGATGATGATGATGAGGATAATAATTGATGATCAATTTCATGATGACAGAGATGATGATGGTACTGATGGTAGTCATCTTGATTATAAAAATGATGGTTGTGCTGATGGTGGTGGTGTTGATGATTATTATGATCCTCCATTACAGAAGCTGCTGAAATCCTCAAGGTCCAAACAGGCCGTGGTGTCTGAAGATGCTGCGCTCTGTGTGGCCATTAACGGTCAACACGCAGCTGTTGGTTACCATGGAAACGGACTTAAACTCTACAACATACAGTCAGGTACAATTTAATTTTAACCAGAAATGAATTCATTAGACATTAAGATTATTTGAGAAGAGAGGATCTTTATTTGCCCGTCTGTGTGTGTGTGTGTGTGTGTGTGTGTGTGTGTTTTGTAGGTGGCTGTGTGTGGTCCACTGAGGACCTGCGTGTGTCCACGCTGTGTATGCTCTGGCTGCAGGCTGCAGCAGAAGATCTCCTGATCTCCGGGGGTTTAGATCAACGTTTGCGTCTGTGGAGGAAGCGGAATAAACAGGAGGAAACCCTGACACTGGTCGGAGTCTTCGGTGTTCAGGAAGGCGCTATTCTCGCTCTGAACCAGAACTCCACTTACGTGGCCTCTGCGTCAGGTGAGTTCCACACCACGAATCCCAACTCTGTAAACTCTGTACTTATATAATATTAATAATAATAATAAATCAAATCCTGATATAAAACACCATCACACTTCTAAAGTCTGTATTCTGATTGACCAGAAGCCGATTTATTTTCTTTAACAGCGGCTCTGACAGTAATTCATGCTCTATGTCCTGATACAAAATCATTTCCAAACAAAGTCTTTGTAATAATCGGTCTGTATAGAAATACATATATATTTAACAATTATAGAAGGAGTCTAAAATGTCAGTGCTGAAAAACTACGAGTATGAATATGTTTAAAGCTGCTGTAATGTAAGTGGAGAAAAATGTTCCACCACATACAGGACTGTTTTCCTATTTGAGGCAGGAAGTTCATGATGGAGCTTTAACCTGCAAACTGTGTTCACAGACAATGATTTCTGGAGGTGTTAATGAGCCCATGCAGTGGTTTCCATTACAGAATCAGGCCTGTTTTTAATGCAGTGGCTCCTGAGGGCCCGAAGATCACAAGCATTTAATATAGATTATTTTGTACCCCTCGTCGCTTACAGAGATATTTATTATTATATACTGTCGATGATCAGATATTCACATTTTTCAATTTTCTGAAACGTTTCCACAATTTGTAGGTGCAGAACCTCTGCCCTTCTTTACATCTGGGAGACTCTGCCTCTCTATTATCTTAGTGATCTTTTGAAAATAAACCCGAATACTGAAGTTCTTCCAGCTGTTTCCTTTTAATAAAAGTTTTTCCAGATTTTTGTTGCCCCCCGTGCCATTGTGTTTCTGAAAGAGAAACAGCTGGAAGAACTTTTTACACCTAATTACTGTAGGTTCATTAGGAACAGGTCAGAAACATGATTGAACAGGATCCAATTATGCATTTCCTCAGTTTCTCATTTTGTTCTGTTTTTCTGTGCTCTATTGTGCTTAAAATATGAGATTATGAGATTATTTTATTGTTTTTAACACAGAATCTCACCTTTTTTTGGGGGGATCGGGGTCATGAGTGAGTGATAAACATTGCTGTGGTAAAAGAGGAATAAAACACTTTGGGGACGTTTTGTTGGAGGAAAATTCCGGGCGCTCGGTCGATGTGTCGACATTTTGTTTTGTTTTTTACATTATAGCTCGGTAACTTCCTTTAAAACGTTTCTGTTTCAATCTTTGCCGATTTGAATCCTGTGCTTGATCACTCAGATGACTTTACCATCGCCTTGTGGCTAAAGAGAGATTTGACCTCTGACCCCTGGGATGAACCGAAAGCAGCGAGTGTCTTGAGGGGTCACAATGGAGGGGTCACGTGTTTGGCTTTTAGTCCGGACGGTAAACAGCTTCTGTCAGGAGGAAAAGACAAGGTACTGAAACCACACACACACACACACACACACACACACACACACACACACACACACACATTTACATTAGGCTCTGTTCTATCATAAAGTCTTCATAGATTTTAAAGATCATAACAATCTTGAATATTCCTGCTCCACCTTCCCCCAACCCTGCTCTGCCCTGAACCATGTTCTACTAGATTGTCTGTGATCTCTGCATATGTTGATGTAGTTTGTATCATATTATTTATCAGTTGCACAAGTGGCTCCAGAGTGGACATTTCTTCTTAAGAAAAGACCACCAATGTGTATCTATAGTTACTGTCAGGGTCAGGCTCGAACCAGAGTTGGCTGCTTGAGAGACCGAGTCTCTAACAAAATGCCACATGGCGGTGTGAACCCAAGCGGAGAGACAAACAAAAGCCGGTTGAGAATTCCAAAGTAATTTGTTAGGAGAATCCAAAAAACACAAAAAAAAAAAAGAAAATTGAGGGAACCAAAATCCTTAATAGAGGGAAAAAAACTAAGTAGAGGACACGGGAAACAGAAAAACGAGAGGTAGATCACATAACATCAAGAGCTGATCAACCAAACTGATGCAAAGGAGGAACATAAATAGACAGAAAATGAAACACAGGTGGGAACAATCAGGGAAAGGCAAATGAACACACTGGCACCATCTAGTGGTAAAATTTAATTCAACATCAAATATAAACACATCACGCATTACAGACGCTTATTATCCCATTTATGTTTCGTGTCCGCTGTTTACACGTCGATGTGCTTAAAACAGGCATTAAATGCAAACCCGTGATTTGTATCCGACCAATCACGATCCAGCGTTTTCACAGCGCTGTGGTAGACCTGATACATGCCAGCTACTGTATGTGTGTTTTTGTTATTATGTGTTGTTGCACATCTCAGCATGTGTGTAATGAGGATGTGTTTGTGACAGGCTCTGATGGTGTGGAAGATAAACGTTTTTCCTCCGTCTCTCACACGCTCTCTCACACACTGTCATGGAGACTGGATCACCGGATGCGCCTGGACGCCGTCTGCCTTGGTGAGTGTGTGAAACTTTACAGCTCATTCAATGGAAGTTTAACATCTGACTCAAATTTAATTTCCAAACGTTTTTTTGTAAAAATTCACCTAATATACATTGTAGTGATGTACAGAGTACACATTATTACCTGTTATAACACCTTTATTAAATATGTGTAAATACAGCAAACAAATATTTTTATATTTAATTGATTTGTTTGGTGTGTGTGTGGTGTGTGTGTGTGTGTGTGTGTGTGTGTGTGTGTGTGTGTGTGTGTGTGTGTGTGTGTGTTTAAGTGTAATTTATCTTAATCGAGTTAATCCTGTTAATTAAATTTATTGTGTCTGTAGCTGAGCTGCTCTAACGACTGCAGACTGCGACTGTGGGACGTCCAGACAGGAAGTTGCATCAGAGAAGTCTCGACTGCATCTTCTGTGGGTACGCTGTGCTGCTGGGTGAGTCCACGGCCATGTCTATAACAGAAGTGCCTGAACGAATGTCTGTCTGTCTGTCTGTCTGTCTGTCTGTCTGTCTGTCTGTCTGTCTGTCTGTCTGTCTGTCTAATTCATGTTAATCTCTTTGTCATGTAGTCTAACAAACTCTTTTAAATAATCTGTCTTTCCCTCTGTCTGTGTTTTTCCCCCAGTATTTCTGTCTGTCTGTTTGGTTATCTGTCTGTCTGTCTGTCTGTCTGTTTGTCTGTCTGTCTGTCTGTCTGTCTGTCTGTCTTACCTAAGACAATACCCTCTACTGTTTTTTACACTGTATTTGTGTGTGTGTGTGTGTGTGTGTGTGTGTGTGTGTGTGTGTGTGTGTGTGTGTGTGTGTGTGTCTGCTGCAGGAGGATTATGTGATGTTTGGATCTTCTGATGGACAGCTGACAGTGTGGAAATCTGATTTAGGAGTGATTACTGAGATCAAGGCTCATCTTTCCCGCATCCACCATACCATCATTATCTCCAAACCAGGTAAACACACACACACACACACACACACACACACACACACACACACACACACACACACACACACGTACTATAGTTACACTCTTTGCAAAACAGAAATCCCATTAGAAGACTCAGACTCAGCAGAATGCTGTCACTTTACTACCAAACGCACATGATACACTGATCAGCATAACATTATGACCACCTGTTTAATATTGTGTTGGTCCCCTGTTATGGGGACGCTTTGACCCAGTCGTCTAGACATCGCAGTGTTTGTCAAACTCGCGCTAATCCTTATGCTCACCCATTTTTCCTGCTTCTAACATCAAATTTGAGAACAAAATTTTCACTTGCTGCAAGAATATTTCACACTTACTAACAGGTGCCATGATGAAGAGATTCTTCTTCTTTCAGCTTATTCTATTAGGGGGCGCCACAGCGTATCATCCATCTCCATACCCCGTCCTCTACATCTGTCTCTTTTAATTACCTGCATGTCCTCCCTCACCACATCCATAAACCTCCTCTTTGGTCTTCCTCTTTTCCTCATTCCTGGTGGCTCCATCCTCAGCATTCTCCTACTGATATACCCCATGTCCCTCCTCTGCACATGTCCAAACCATCTTAATCACACCTCCCTCACCTTGTCTCCAATGAAAAGATAATCAGTGTTATTCACTTCACTGCTCATTATATTATAATGTTATGCCTGATCAGTGTATATATGACCTTCTCTTTAGTTACTCTCAGGTTTAAAACTCATTCAATACCCAAATCATTCTCTGTGACATCCTCACTAATATTCCTGCACCATCAAAGATAAATAACAAAATTCCCACAAGGTGATTACTTATTAGTTTAAATGTATATATTCCCAGCACTGGTGAAGAATCCTGAGGATCTCCTGATCGCTACAGCATCTGATGATGGATCTGTGAAACTCTGGCAACCCCTGCAGGTAGAAACCAGCTTTCTGTACAACTTACATACAACAACAAAACCTGATCATGAAACCAAATCAGAGAGTCGTGTGGTGAAATCAACTCTAGTTCATCACACCCACTCTGTGAATCAGTATTTTACTCTCACTGCGTCACACACAGTGGTTTGTATCTGCACTTATACCAGGGTGTGTTTAAATACTGTAGTGATTTGGGCTGGAAGTTCAGGTGTGAGTGTGGAGTTTAGAAACAACTACATGCAGTTCCAGTTCCATATGGAAAGCCACAGCAATTGTAAACACTTCATTATTACCTTACTGAGCTGCATGGAGGATGTGGTTTCACTTATATTGTAAATTCATTTGGATAAATGGGTCGAGGCAGCAGGAGTAACACCAACAGCTTCATTATTATTATTAGAGACGTAAGTAATTCCCCTCAAACCTCCCAATAGACTTAGAGTCAGGGTCTCGCTTTATCTATTTAATCACTATTTATAAAAACCCACTGAAATAAATGTAATCTAATGGCACTACTTTATCTCTGGGTGTGATTTGGTGAGAAGTGACCCTGGTATGAGGTGATAATCCGGGGTGATAACACCGGCTCGGTGTGAGGCCTTAAACCATCTTGCCATGCCTACTTATGAGATTTGCAGCTGTCATATACTGTAATGCGTCCATGATGGTCTCTCTGTCTCTGAAGGTTGAGCACCGCAGCACTCTGGTTGGTCACAGTGGTGGTGTTCACGCTTTGGCGAGCGGCTCTGGTCCACGCTTCCTCACCGTGTCTGAGGATCGCAGTCTTCGATCCTGGAGCATTAATACAGGTGGAGGTTTTGCTTATTGAGAACTAAATTATAGAAAAAGTCTCTCAGTTTCATTTTAATTTGGGTTTAATTCTCTTTTGTATCACTAATGTAAATGTATGGTGTTATTTTACTCTCGATTTTTATCACTTTCAAACATTAAAACACTTTTAGGCTGAAACATTAAAAGTGCTGACACACATTTCCTCACTGAAAACGTATATATCATTAAGTCTTTGTGTTTCTGTGTATATAGAAATTCCTCCCAGACAGATGGAGAGTGTGAGTGCGATGTGTTTCCTGGAGATGCAGGATGTTCTAGTGTGTGCTTTCAGCTCAGGCAGACTGGAGATATGGCAGCAGCACAAACTCCTTCACTCCAGCAAGGTGAATTTACGTGTTTTTAAAACGAACCTCACATGAACTTTCTCAGTTTTCAGAATCGGGTTACACACGTTTGTTTGAAGTCCACTGCCATTAAACACAAACCTTTACTGTGTGATTCTTCATGCTTCATGGAATTGAAAGAAGAACTAATTAAGCAGATGGAAAGATTGAAATAAAGAAATAAAGCACATAGATGAATGGACATCTTCTATAGACACTTGCTATCTTCCTCTTTTTTTTCCTGTCTTTCTTTTATTATATCATATGTATTCTTGCTTGACTTTCTGATATGAGACTCCATCATCCTTTTGTTAATATTATCTTTTTTATAGTATGTGTATATGTGTAACGCAATGAGTGTGTGTGTGTGTGTGTGTGTGTGTGTGTGTGTGTGTGTGTGTGTGTGTGTGTGTAGCTGAGTGATCGCTGTATCACTGCAGTAAGCAGTTTGCCAGAGGAGCAGTTAGCAGTAGGCTGCAGTGATGCTACAGTGAGTGTGTGGAAGCTGGAGAGAGACTCACAGCAGTGTATTACAGGGTATTCACACACACACACACGCACACACGCACACACACACGATAATATAATAATGATAATAATAATATAAATGGTTATGCAAATGCTATTGTATGGTCAAAGTGACTTTTTCTTTTCTCATTATTTGCTGTTTTTAGTCTTTCTAAAGTTTCCTCGTACACTCTGAAGAGCAGCGTGATGTTCCTGCACTACTGCACCACGCTGGTGGGAGTGTGTTTGGACTCCTCCATAGTCAACATTTTCCTTACTGTAAAAGGAAAATACAAAACAGTTCAGGAGTAAGCAAGAAAACACACACACACACACACACACACACACACACACACACACACACACACACACACACACACACACACGTCTTACACCACCAAAACCCTACCATTAAGACCAGCACCATTAAACCTTGCTGATCTTCTGTGGTAGTAGTAGCAGTAGTGGTACTGGACAGGTGGTAGCTAAAGTTCAAGGTATGATTTTCAATCCACACAGAGCTGCCATTCCTGGGCCCCTGAGCAAGGCCCTTAACCCCTGCATAGTTATAGTTAAGTTGCTCTGAATAAGGGCGTCTGCCAAATGCATTAAACGTAAATGTAGTTTTAAGAATGATAATAACTTTACAATGTCTGCTTGTCGTCTCAGTGCTGGATACGACAAGCGAGTGTTTGGAGTTTTCGGAAACGGAGAACACGGCCTGTGGCTGTTGGGAGAAGAAATGAGAATGCTTAAACTGGCCTACCTGGTTAGTAAACACACACACACAGACACTGACACGCTACATGTGCATGCTACACTCAAACTTTTCTGCTGCAGCTTAATACAAACGTTTGGATGGTTTGTATGACATACATCTTAATAAATAACCTTCTCTCGGATCTGTGATGATCTCAGATGTTGAGCTATTTTATGAGTTGCTCAGTAGCTCCTAGTTTTATAACCACAAATGACTGTAAAAGACATAAGAGCGGACATTACTCATAATCCTACATTCCAGTACTCATGTTAGTTCTCACTCTCCAGTGTTCTGTATTGTTCAAAGTCTATAATCACACTCTTGATGTCACCCAAATGAGGATGGGTTCTATTTTTGAGTCTGGTTCCTCTCAAGGTTTCTTCCTCATAACATCTAAGGGAATTTTTCCTTGCCACAGTTGCCATGGCTGCTCATCAGGGATAAATGCACACCATTCACCTTAACTCTGCTTAATGCTGCTTTGAGACAATGTCTGTTGTGAAAAGTGCAATAGAAATAAACTTGACTTGACTCTTATTTATTATTGATATTAAACCCACCACTGTATGAAAGTAGATTAATGGTTAAGGCTCCTGGTTGCTGATTAGAAGGTTGTTGGTTCAAGCCCCAGCACCACCCAAGCTGACACTCTTGGGGCCCTTGAACATAGCTGTATCATGGCTGTTCATGTGCTCTGATCTCAACTTCCTAACAAGCTAGGAAATGCAAAGAAACAATTTCACTGTGCTGTAGTGTGTATCAGACATGTAAAAGCCTTTTTATTTTTCTTCCCTTTTTTTTTCTTTCTTCCTTTTACTAGTATTAGTGCATATAGAGTATAAGGCATGAAAAGCTAAAACTTCCAGTATAAGCTTTGACCTGAATAAAACTCATAATATTCACCATGACAGGGCTGGAGAAGAGGATAAAAAAATTTAAGAAGAAGAAGAAGAAGAAGAAAAAAAAATTAGTGTTTTAGCAACACCAAAAACAAAAAACATTTAGAAATGGATGAAGCGCAAGCATAGCATTTACACCTGGGTTTGTCAGAAAGTGTTTTTTATATATATATATACACAAACACACACACACACACACAATAATACGCATTGAATCTATAGCAACGTCTCATCCATAGGGACGTGTTACAGTGCACACGGATGAAAAGACGTGCAATCATGTATACGATGAAGTTTACTCGAGGGAACGAGAGTTAATAATGAGACAGGATTGAGGACAGACTATAGTAGCATATACTCTAATGATAAAGGATGATTGATGTGTTTTATCGCTTTACTTGTAGCGCATTCATTTCGATGGACGAGAAGGTAAAAGAGAAGGAGGAAAAAGAAGACGAAAGGGAAAAGGAGGACCAGAACGACGACTGTCATTGAATGAAGATGTTACACTGAATTCAGCTTTCGGTCAGACACTGCAAGGGGAGAAGGAGAAGGAGAAAGACGATAATGATGATGAAGACGAAGACGAGGAAGTAGAATATAGGAGCATGAAGTACGGCATCACGGCTGTTGCAATGCACGAAGGTGCGTCTTTCATTTCACACAGTAAAGAGCAACCGCAAGTGTTTATCCTCATTTTTGTTTTAAATACGTGTTTTAATAATATTTAATGTGATCGTGGTGAATAAACACACACACACACACACACACACACACACACACACAATCACTCTCTGTGCTTTATTGCTTTATCCACAGCACTGGTTGTATTTGGAGATTCAAAGGGTCACATGTGGTTTAATCAGACGCCGGCTCTGCGCAAATGGACTCCAAAGACACCCGTGAGTCTGATTCTCCTCCACGTTTTCTCAAATTATAACTTTTAAACACTTTTTTATAATTTAGCAGACTTTTTTTTTTTTTTTATCTTTAGAAGTGTCTTGATTTGATTAGCTGTATTCTCAGGTTGGCATAGTGGTAGTGATGTTATAACACTACAGGTGTGTTTTGTGACTGTACGTAGCCCAAAATCGGTCTGTTGAAAGGAAATATGAAAGGAAATAATGTTTTCACTTTATTCTGTATGTATGGATCTGTTTCTGGAATGCAGAATGTAATAGAAAATAAAAAAAAATGAAGGGGGTCTGAATACATGCACTGTGTGTGTGTGTGTGTGTGTGTGTGTGTGTGTGTGTGTATATATACATATTATACATATATACACATACAGTGCATTCAGAAAGTATTGATGAGATTTTTCTCTCATTAATCTACACTCAGTAACCCATAATGGTAAAGTGAATTGCGAATTCTAGAGGTCAAACCTAATTATCACATGTACATAAGTATTCAGACTTTTTACTCCTTACTTGGTTTAAACACATTTTGTCAACAATTACAGTCTCAAGTCTTCTTGGTTATGACACAATAAGTTTTACACACCTGCATTGTGGGATTTTCTGTCATTCTTCAGCGCAAATCCTCTCAAACACCAATCAGGTATAAAGTTATGACTGATGAAGTGAATAACACTGATTATCTCTTCATCCTATCTCCTGTTAGTGGGTGTGATATATTAGGCAGCATGTGAACAGTCGATGTTAGAAGCGTAAGGATTTTAGGGAGTTTGACAAATTGTGACGTCTAGACGTCTGGGTCAGAGCGTCTCCAAAACTGCAGCTCTTGTGGGCTGTTCCTGGTCTGCAGTGGTCAGTATCTATCAAAAGTGCTCCAAGGAAGGAACAGTGGTGAACCGGCGACAGGGTCGTGGCCCGCCGAGGCTCACTGATGCACGTGAGGAGCGAAGGCTGGCCCTTGTGGTCTGATCCAACAGACGAGTTCCTGCTCCTGCTGAAGAAGTTCATGCTGTTAATGTTCGACCGGTCAGAACTGTTTTAGCAGCAAACTGGGGACAACACAATATTAGGCAGGCGGTCATAATGTTATGCCTGATCTTTAGCTATTTGTGTGTTTATGATAAATGGATGAATGGATAGATAGATTAGTTACTGACTCTAAAATGTGTTAATGTGATGTAAATTGTGCAGGTACACAGTGACAGGATCAGTGTGCTGCGTCTCACAGAAAGCATCATCATCTCAGCCTCATACGACAAAACCGTCAAACTGTGGGACAGAAACACTAAGAAACAGGTATTTGTGTTTTAGTGTAATAATGTGTTGTATTATAATGTGTTGCAGAAGTGTGGTTTATCCCTCTCTCTCTCTCTCTCTTTTTTTTTTTTCTCTTTCTCTCTCAGCTGGGTCTGTTTGTGTGTAAGGCTCCAGTCGAGGTGCTGCAGTTGAACCCGAATGACCCGAATCAGATCGTATGTGGAGACGCACTGGGGCAAATCTACTTCCTGTCCTGGAGAGGATGATCAACACCTCCACACTACACACACAGCAATCTCACATTCAACACTCTCAGATCTGAATTTATCACCTTACCTCTTCGTACAAGTGCAATTCAGTGCTGGATTACTTTAATATACCAAACCACACACACATGCACTTTGTTTCTATTCAGGGCTGAATGTTATTTTGAACCATTAACCCAATCCTCAGAAACACAGCTGTATTTTTTCCTTTATAAATAATACCAAGGGATAAAGGATATTAATATGCATAAATATGCAAATGAGACACTCTCATTTTATCCTGCCTTCCCAAATATCTGGCTGTATTTCAGTGTGTAATTTTAAGGTTATCATTGAAATATTGTTGGAACAAACACTTGATAGAATTAATATTTAATAAAGACCAGGATACAAAAAACTTTGCGTTTATACATGTCTAGTAAAATTGTAATGTCAAATAAAATTAATGAATTATAATATTGAAATTCAGTCGGGTTTAGTTAAGAGCTCTATAGCAGAAGATCCTTCTCTCCAAACCATATAAACCATATCCTCATGGAGCTGGCTTTCAAATTAAATCAAATCAAATTTTATGTGTCCGTGTGCGGTATGGTGTGGTGTAAAGTGTCCATAAAGTGTCCGTGTGCGGTATGGTGTGGTGTAAAGTGTCCATAAAGTGTCCGTGTGCGGTATGGTGTGGTGTAAAATGTCCATAAGTGTACGTGCGCGGAATGGTGTGGTGTGGTGTAAAGTGTCCGTGTGCGGTATGGTGTGGTGTAAAATGTCCATAAGTGTACGTGCGCGGAATGGTGTGGTGTGGTGTAAAGTGTCCGTGTGCGGTATGGTGTGGTATAAAATATAAAGTGCACTGTGCTGTGCGAGTCCAGAGTTTAGTGTCGTGGTGTGAAAGGTGAGATATGTACAGAGAAGTGTGATGATGGAGAGAGTGGGCCAGTTTTTAGATCCTGGGTGTCTCCTGGTTTAAACTCTGAATGACCTGCGGGATGAAGCTCCTCCTCATTCTCTCTGTGTTCGCTTTCAGGGAGCGGAAGCATTTCCCTGACCGCAGCAGAGAAAAGAGTCCATTATTGGGATAACTGTGGTCCTTCATAATCTTCCTGGCTCTGGTCCGGCACCCCGTGCTGTAGATGTCCTGCAGGTCAGGGAGCTCAGTGTGGATGGTACATTCAGCTGAACGCACCACCCTCTGGAGGGCTCGCCTGTCCTGCATGGTGCTGTTCCCGAACCAGGAAGTGATGCTACCCGTCATCATGCTCTCAATGGTGCAGGTGTAGAAAGTCTTTAGCACCTGAGAGGGAAGTTTAAAGTCCCTTAAGCGTCTCAGATGGTACAGACGCTGCCGGGCCTTCTTCACCAGGGTGTTGATTTGACAGGACCAAGAAAGGTCCTGTGTGATGTGAACACCAAGGTACCGGAAAATTTTTAGCAGTTGGTATGACCGCTCCTGCTTCGTGCTGAAATCCATGATCAACTCCTTAGACTTGCTGACGTTCAGGAGAAGGTTGTTCTCCTGGCACCCTCTCTCTAGGTTTTTAACCTCCTGTAGGTAGGCCGTCTCGTCGTTGTTGGAGATCAGGCCCACCACAACGGTGTCGTCAGCAAACTTGATGATGGTGGTGGAGTTGTGCACATGAGGTTTGGGTTTCCAAGTTTGCAGAGAGAACGCAAAATTTTATTATACCGCATCTTATGTGTTCCTCCAACTTTGTGGTAATAGCTTGGAAAAGAAACCACAAACTGGGCTGGATCTGGCTGAGGTTTGGCAGTGAGTTTGGCCCACATACCACAGTGGATTAACAGCCCAAGATTAGACCTAATGCTGTTTACTGAAAGTCAGCCAGACTGATGCTGGAAGCAGACGAGAACACAACTTCACAATGCTCCCAAAAGTCAGTCCTAGCTGGCTCACAACACTGCTGGAATCCACAGATGTCAAGACAAGAGTCAAACTGCCACCACCTTTACCCGGGAACTCAGCCACAACATGTCCAGAGGCACCAGAAAATATTAAACCAGAACTGAACCAGAAATTACTATTATATAATATTTATATAGTTTGCAAGGTATAATAAAATTATATATTGTGTTTTTTTGATGCAAAATGGGCCAAAAAAAGAAAGACAAAAAAAAGCCAAAAGCAACAAATAAATGGACACAATACAATAACAAAAAGACAACAACAAATAAAAATGAAAATACTATACAATTAGCATATTGCTATTTTTTTGTAAATAGGCCACTTATGCACTTGTGATTAGATGCTAACTGTATTTAATTGGCTCTGTACATGTACTTTGCACAAATACAAAATCTAATCTAATCTACATGTGGTATTACCAATATGACACATTATACAGTTATTACGGTAAAACAGGTTGGCTTTTGGAACCGTTAACTCTTGTTTAGAAAAGTTTGCTTCCGGGTTCCGGGACGTCACACGAATCGTGTTTTCCGATTGGTTAAAATTGTTGGCTGCGTCTGATGTAGTGCGCGCGCGCGCCGCTACACATCCTCGTGGAAACGAAAGCATTGGGCGGCTCGCGGAGGTTTGTGTTGCTTTAACACTCGAGAAAACGTATTTTAATTAGAAATCAATTGCATTGATTATTTATCGAATAAATACTTTATTTACAATAATAAAAGGCGCCCAGAAAGTGAGTCGCGTGCTATAACTAGCTGGTCGCCATGTTTATTCAGTAGTTAGGAGGAGACCCAATCGTGTGTTTTTGTTTATTTTATGGTGTTTGTGCGCATTTATATGTATACAATGAGCTCATTTTCATACACTTAATAGCAAATATAGCTCTAGAAATGCATTATTTCCCATATAAAAGTGTTGATTTAGTGGTTTGTCCTGTTCAGGTTGAGGTTTCTTGTCTGATTTCTACCTAGAAGCTGATCCAGGGTCATCCAGATGTTTTAAAGGATCATCATTATCAACTATATCAAAGTATGTGGGATGTTTTTATATATATATATATATAAAAAAAAGACCATCAAAAATCTACACTACCCATAATGCATCCTTGCGATGCAGCAGCGCTTTAGTCTGTCCGGCTTTCTCGTGGGTCGTTTAAAAATATAAAATAATACAGGATCCTGTATGAATAATTCGTAAGTTGGGGGGGGTTCTACATATTCACTCCAGCTAACAGCATGTTTTTGAAGGTGTAAAGAAACCAGAAAACCCGGAGGAAACCCATGCAAACGTACAGAGACCACGGACAAATAAAAGCACATACAGAAATCAACCCAGAATTGAATTGGGAACGCTACACTATTGTGCTTTCGAGCAGGAAGAATAATTAATATTTGCATGAGTCCAAACATAGAATGTATAAATGAAGGTATATAATGTTGCACCCATCATGACTAGAGGTTGAACAAGTGGATTATACCCATAGCAGATTAATCGATCGATTTTTTAAAAACGGATACTGGATAACAAACATAACAGGTAAAATAGTATTGAACTTTATTACGGAAAAAACACTGGATCATGAAAATGTGCTAAATTAAATCTTTTTCTTTTAGCTGCTCACAGCAGATCATCCACACTGTCCACTACATCTGCCTCTTTCAAACCATGTCTTCCCTCAACACATCCATCCTCCTTAGTCTTCCTCTGTTCCTCCTTCCTGGTGGTTCCATCCTCAGCATTCTCCTACTGATATACCCCATGTCCCTCCTCTGCACATGTCCAAACCGTCTCAATCGTGCTATCTGAGCTATCTTGCGTATAAAAACAAGCAGCACGTCATGTAGGTGATTCGCCTCTAGAGGTCACTTTTGACAGCAGAATTTTTTTTAGCCTCTACAGCAAACCGGAAAAACTATCAGTATGGATTTTTGCTGATTTTTTCAGCAATCAACTATCGGTTCTGGTTAATTGGCAAAAGCAGTGAATCGGTCGTCTTCTATTCATGACGTAGAATCGCTAGCTAGTCGAGAGTAAAAAAAACGAAAAAAAACACGTCCACTGCCACCTACATATATACTGTATAGTTTATACAGTACGCTAGTGTAAATTGCTCCGTTTTGCTGAATTATGTAATCTGTTAAATTATTAATGTCTCCCTGTCTCGATATTTTCAAGTGACGATGGGGTCATCAGAACAATGATGGACACTTGAGGGAAAGCTGTTCATGGATATTGTAGCAAATCGCCCACACCATTTGCCAACCAAATTCATTCTTAGGGTGTTTAATCTCCTTCACAGAGATTTTAGAGACCCTTAGGTTTCTCATGTGGAACCTTCCTCATCTCTGAACAAAAAAAAGAAAATAAATCACAAGTGCAGATTTTAGATTATAGTCGTGTGGTTTTTTGTTTTTTTTTAACCCCACCCATTTTCCGTGATGTAATCCAACACTAACATGTTGTAACCCTGAATATCTCCTCTCGGTTTCAGTCCTGGATTCCTGCTGTGAAGAGTACAATTGTTGTTTTTTAAACCAACATGAAGACCAGAGAGCTGACAATGGAAGAGAAGCAAGACATTGTAAAGCTGAAAAAGGAGGGAAAAACAATCCGAGCCATTTCCCAAGCACTGGGAATAGCCAATACCACCATCTGGAACGTCGTGAAGAAGCAAGAGACCACCGGAGTCCTAACGAGCAGACATCGATCGGGCCGGCCGAGGATCACGACAGCCGTCGATGACAGGATCATCGTGAGAGCAGTAAAGAAAGACCCCCAAACAACGGTCAGCAACATCACCAACAACCTCCACAAGGCGGGAGTGAAGGTCTCTCAGTCCACCGTCCGGAGACGTCTTCTGGAGCAGAAATACAGGTTTCATTACATAACGTGCACGTCTCTAGAGGACGCCGAGAAACAGGAGGACGGATCGGAATTGGAAGGGAACGCAGAGATGAGAAACGAGGAGTTAAATGAGGAGCGGTGTCTCGAATCGTAGCATCAGACTCGTGTCACGACAGGACAAAATGGGACGTGGCCTGGGAAAAAAACAGACGAATTACAGCTTCCATGTTGTGTAGCCTTCCTTCAATTAATCTATTTCAGGGGTCACCAACCTTTATAAAACTGAGAACTACTTCTTGGGTAGCGATTAATGTGAAGGGCTACCAGTTTGATACTCACTTCTGAAATAACTAATGTGCTCAATTTACCTTTAATTATATGTTATTATTAATAATAAATGATATTCATTAATGGGAAGACACTGATCATGTTAATGACTTCTCACAGTAATTATTAACAATGACTTAACAAGGTAGGAAACAGATAAATATTAATATGCAAAAGTTACTATATATAACTTTATACCCATGCGAGTGTGATTTAAAAAAGAATAGCAACAAAAAAATTAGCTCACTGGTAAGTGGTGCTCTGGTGAGCTATTTTTTTTTAGAAAAGCCCCGACTCACGTGGTCCTTGCGGGCGACCTGGTGTCCTCGCGGGCCCCATGTTGGTGACCCCTGGTCTATTTACTGTTATGACTACATGAATGTAGGTTTCTCCGTCATTCCAATATGGCAGAAGATACTAAATGTCCAATACAAAGAACACTTTCAGTCTGTTACGGGATTCTCTTTGGGATCATCTTACTGTACTGTGCGTTGGCTAATTATCGCAAAAGAACGCAGTTGCACAGGTTTACGCATTAAATAATAAACCAGTCTGTGTAATGCGAAGGACTTGGCTTGTGGAGGATTTAATGAACATTAAAAACAGCATTAAAGACCGGTTTGTTGTGTGTGAAGTGTTATTTTTTTTTACTCAACTTACAAGGACGTTTACAAGACGGATGTTGTGTGAAAAAAGTTAAAAGTGTAAAAGGTTCAGCTGCGGTTACATCGAAAGGAGACGTGTTGAATTGTGTCTATTGGCGTTCTTGCTTTAGAAATGCCATCATTCCCACTGTATGAGATTCCTGTCTGTGATGCAGCACTCTGTTATACTGCGTTTATCATATTGATGGTCTCTACAGCCGTGTTGTCATGACGACTGTAAGACGTGGATTGATTCAGGTAGGACACCCCCTAAAGGCCTGGGTGTGTAAAGCACGGCCCACCACATATATCTTGTGTGTGTATATATATTTATAAAGATCTATAATGTTATGTGATACAAAAAAAGAAAATTACCCTGTTTAGTAGTAAAAAAAAGAAAAACTGATTTTACTGTGTTAGAAAACAATCATTTAAAAATAGACAGGGTTCATTGTGAGGGTTTTTATCACCCTTACTAGCCGTGCATGCAGCAAATATGAGCATACATTATTAACACCCTGTTACAAAATCCAGTTACAGATGATTAGATTTATACTGCATGGACAAAATGTAGGTTGTTTGGACTTTTTTGGTTAAAAAAAAAAAAAAGCGCTATTTGAAGCCAATAACAGATATTCAGGTTTCATCTTCTTCTTTCGGCTGCTCCCATTAGGGGGCGCTACAGCGGATCACCCGTCTCCATACCACTCTGTCCTCTACATCTGCCTCTTTTACACCAACTACCTGCATGTCTTCCCTCACCACATCCATAAACCTCCTCCTTGGCCTTCCTCTTTTCCTCCTTCCTGGTGGCTTCATCCTCAGCATTCTTCTACCAATATAATTCATGTCCCTCCTCTGCACATGTCGAAACTATCTCAATCTCGCCTCCCTCACCTTGTCACCAAAACGTCCTACATGTGCTGTCCCTCTAATAAAATAATTTCTAAGATATTCAGATTTCATGATTGTAGCTAAATGTCAAATACCTGCTTAATATAATACCTGATTTGATATCAACTAAATCTATATTTCTGGTGAACACTGATATCAAAGCAATAGCACATGTCTGCATAATGACATTCTCAGCCCCACACAAACCTAAACACTTCCTGCCATTGTTTCACAAAATCCTCCCCAGGACCTTCATTAGCATAACACCTTAAGGTGGTCCACCTGACGGGGGCGGGGTCCACCCTGACAGTAACTACACTGTGTCTCTCATTTTTATTACCCTGAGTTTATACACTGGGGTATTAGTAGGGTCGGAGGGTTAGACCGAGGGAGGAGATTTATTGAGGTAGACAGCTTTACCTCGCATTGTATACTTGCCACACAGGTTTCTCGGTTATTGAAACAATGTTTACACATAGAAATACAGAAATACAATTTATTATATAGACAATTCGTTTGCATTATCACAAATCTACTGTCCAGATCGGTGCTGCAGTGTCACATCTTTATCGTCTCATCGTCTTGTCTTTATTCTGTCTCCAGTGTTCTGTATTGTTTAAAGACTATAATCACACTCTTGATGTCACCCAAATGAGGATGGGTTCCTTTTGAGTCTGGTTCCTCTCAAGGTTTCTTTCTCATGACATCTAATGGAGTTTTTCCTTGTCACAGTCGCCACGGCTGCTCATCAGGGATAAATACACATCGTTTACCTTAACTGTTAAATTCTGTAAAGCTGCTTTGAGACAATGTCTGTTGTGAAAGTGCTATAGAAATAAACTTGACTTGACTTTGCACATGTGCACTTTTTGTTCCCTACTTAGTATTATGGTTTTTTTTTCCTTTTTGCATTATCCTGTATTTTATTTGATTTAATCCCAATCTAATCGAATACTCTATTGAATCAGTATCATTAAAAAAGGTATTACATAGGTCATGCATTAATTGATTTATTCTATTTTATGTGTATATATTTATATATTATTATAATATTATATTTGTATATTTTAACATATCTGAAATATTATTTGATATATTATTTAACCATTTTATGTAAACTCGTTTTAAAATGTAAACTGTTCACAAATGTTAATAGTAATAAACTGCGTTAATTAAAAAAAACGACAAGCAATTGTAGGTTTTGTGTGTGTGTGTGTGTGTGTGTGTGTGTGTGTGTGTGTGTGTGTGTTAATCTTCCTCTCTCACCAGTTTGTTTATTCTACTGCCATGCGCCCATTCATTCATTGTCAATGTTTACTTCCGGGTTTCGTTCAAGGCGCGTTTTCCGATTGGTCGGAGCGTCTTGCGTGCGTCTGACGTTGCAGCGCCGCCGCCATTCCCCTGCGCGTCGTGGAGCACGTACAGTACGGCGTGTAGATCCTTGTCGAAACAAAAAAAACCACATCATCTGCAAATTTGTGACGGTTTGTGATTTATTTATCAACTAAAATTCAATTTTTGTAATTATATTTAATCGCCTTTGTAATAAATTGTGTTATTATTAACAGTAAATTAGCTAGCTGCGAGGGTTATGTTGTTTATGTTGGTGTTAGCGTGCTAAATTATCTTTCAGCAAATGAAATACAAAATAAACATAAACGAAAGGTAATAAATGAAACATAATGTTTATATTATTAAATATTAAATATAACTATATGCAGTAGAACCCACTTATCTCGTCCACGGTTAACTCGCTTAACTGTCTATTGTGCTATGTCGCCGAACCCTAATATCTCGACCACAAGGGGGCGCAAATTTGCCACTTAACGACGGTTATCTCGATCGCCATGACCAATCGCCGGCTTTTGAAAATATTAGTTATCGATGCCATTTCATCATCTCACTACCGTATTTTCGCATATATAAGAGGCGTCTTATACAAAGTTTTACATACCCCTCATCCAGGGTGCGTCTTATAAGGCGTAGGCGTCTTATCTAAGTATTTACATGAACGGTACAGTGTGCGATATTGAAGGACGATTATAGTGCTCGATATTTACGTTTCACGATTTTCATTCCGTGTTCAGTAATCACCACAATAATCGTACTGTACTTGGTTCACTGCGCAAGAGTTTACGTAACACGTGGTCAAGGGTCCGCATGGTCGTTCACTCCAATGACAACTCACTCCTGCTTGTTGATCTTGTCTGAAGGATAACATGCTGTAGCTATTCTTTTTTTTTTCCTTCTAAAGATGTCTGGCGGTGTTAAGAGAAAACTGGACAATCAGTCAATAGAGAAAAAGTATGAAATCATACTGCAGCTAGAAAAAGGAAAAAAACCGGCGGACCTCAGTCGTCAGCATGGCATTCCAGCAAACACCATTTCAGGATGGAAAAAGAAGACCGGCGTGATAAAGGAAACGTACGAGAAGTCTGTTTTTGATCCATCAAGAAAAAAACTTAGAGTGGCAAAGCACAAAGACCTCGAAGACGCGGTGTTTCAATGGTTCACAAATACGCGAGCAACAAACCTTCCCGTCAATGGGCCCTTGCTGATGGAGAAGGCGGGCATCCTCGCTGCAAAGCTAGGACACCCCGACTTTAAAGCATGTCAGGGGTGGCTGGATCGTTTCAAAAAGAGGCACAACATTGTCTTCAAAGCAATTTGTGGAGAGAGCACCGCGGTTCAACGGGAACAATGGCTGAAGACTCAGATGCGCAGAATTTTGGATACCTATGAGATTCGGAACATTTTTAATGCTGATGAAACTGCGGTGTTTTGGAAATGCCTTCCAGAAAAGGCGTTTCGTGGGGAGGCTTGTCACGGGGGAAAAAACTCGAAGGACCGGCTTACAGTGCTAGTTGCTGCTAACATGGATGGAAGCCAAAAACTCCCGCTCTACGTTATAGGAAAGTCCAAGAATCCCAGATGCTTTAAGCGGACCAGAGTTCTCCAATGTGATTACGATAGCCAGCCAAGCGCCTCGATCACCGGGGATCTATTCAGTGCATGGGTGAAAAAGTGGGACAGGAAGTTCCAAGCAGAGAAAAGGAAGGTGGCACTGATCGTGGACAACTGTAGAGCGTATCCGGATGTTCCTGGTCTCAAGGCCATTAAGATCTTTTACCCCCCACCTAACACAACGGGTAAGCTCCAACCAATGGACCAGGGGATAATCCAAGTTCTTAAGGTGCACTACAGGAAAATGTTGATGCGCCAATACCTGCTCCATGATAAAAAGAAGGCACAGTACACCCCTTCCCTTCTAGATGCAATAAACTTCCTGAGATCTGCCTGGAATGACGTGAAGAAAGAAACAATTTCCAACTGCTGGATGCACTGCGTGATTCCGGATATTTCCAGTGGGGAACAACTTGCGGAAGTGGAGGAAAAATCAAGCATTGCAGACGCTATCTTGAAAGAGGAGGCACAGGAGTTAGCCATCACTGTCCAGGAATTCCGAGATTACATAGAAATCGACAAAGACGTCGTTACTCGTGGCGCGATCACAGATGACGAAATCGTATCAAGTGTGCAGTCAGCGCAGGCGAGCACATCCGCACGCGGCAATCACGAAGATGATGAAGAAGATGCGGACGAAGATTTGAAACCTATTCCCTCAGCTGTTGAGGTGGTAGAAATGCTACAGAAAATTCGACGGTACGGTTCTTTTGTAGGAGATAAAACTGTTTTAGACAGCATAAATAATATTGAAGCATGTGTTTTCAAGCAGCACTGTTAAAGGCAAAAAGCAACAAAGCATTTTAGACTTTGTAAAGAAACTAGCGTAGAGTGTAGGATATGTTCAGATCTAGGGTTAGAGTGAAATGACTCGTGAATTTTATTTTTGACACTGGTTATCTTTTTGCAAAATGGAAAAAAATGATATTTGTAACGAACTACACCCCGCATGTTTTTTGTTTTGTTTTGTTTTGGTTTTTTTTACGATCTTTGTGTTTGCAATGTTATGAAATATAATAAAGAATTTTTTGAGACTCGACGGTGGTTTGTATTGTGTACTGTATATTGTATATTTTTATAGCATGTCGCTTCATCAAACAAATCACGGCAACGCTGTTGTGTAAAAAAAAAAAAAACTCCAAAAACACGTGCATGCACATTCTCATTTAATAACGCACATCATGTACATAAAGAAATTTCAAGCACGTTGGTTTTCGTTTATCTCGATCATCGGTTATCTCGACGCTTTTGGCAAACCCCTAGGCCGGCGATATAACCCCACTGTATATACAGTACAGACCAAAAGTTTGGACACACCTTCTCATTCAAAGAGTTTTCTTTATTTTCATGACTATGAAAATTGTAGATTCACACTGAAGGCATCAAAACTATGAATTAACACATGTGGAATTATATATGGAATTATATACATAACAAAAAAAGTGTGAAACAACTGAAAATATGTCATATTGTAGGTTCTTCAAAGTAGCCACCTTTTGCTTTGATTACTGCTTTGCACACTCTTGGCATTCTCTTGATGAGCTTCAAGAGGTAGTCACCTGAAATGGTCTTCCAACAGTCTTGAAGGAGTTTCCAGAGATGCTTAGCACTTGTTGGCCCTTTTGCCTTCACTCTGTGTGCCATTGACCTGCTCTTTAATCTGAGCTGCTGTTAACCTGCGATTTCTGAGGCTGGTGACTCGGATGAACTTATCCTCCGCAGCAGAGGTGACTCTTGGTCTTCCTTTCCTGGGACGGTCCGCATGTGAGCCAGTTTCTTTGTAGCGCTTGATGGTTTTTGTGACTGCACTTGGGGACACTTTCAAAGTTTTCCCAATTTTTCGGACTGACTGACCTTCATTTCTTAAAGTAATGATGGCCACTCGTTTTTCTGTACTTAGCTGCTTTTTTCTTGCCATAATACAAATTCTAACAGTCTATTCAGTAGGACTTTCAGCTGTGTATCCACCTGACTTCTGCACAACACAACTGATGGTCCCAACCCCATTTATAAGGCAAGAAATCACACTTATTAAACCTGACAGGGCACACCTGTGAAGTGAAGACCATTTCAGGTGACTACCTCTTGAAGCTCATCAAGAGAATGCCAAGAGTGTGCAAAGCAGTAATCAAAGCAAAAGGTGGCTACTTTGAAGAACCTACAATATGACATTTTTCAGTTGTTTCACACTTTTTTGTTATGTATATAATTCCATATATAATTCCACATGTGTTAATTCATAGTTTTGATGCCTTCAGTGTGAATCTACAATTTTCATAGTCATGAAAATAAAGAAAACTCTTTGAATGAGAAGGTGTGTCCAAACTTTTGGTCTGTACTGTATATATATATATATATATATAATTATATTATTTTATATATATTCAATATATAAAATGTACTAAAATGTGTCTGCAGGTACGATTCAGCATCCTGTACATCAATCCTGAACCACCATGGAGGGTATGTACCAATCAATCCAACACCTAATCCCATAGACAGTATCTGGTAGAATCTCAGATTCTCTCAGGAGTTATTTGTTATCAAGGAAGACAGGACAGGAGTAACGAGATTCACTAATTGTCCGCTTTATTAATCCACCGCACATAACCTTCAGCTGACATCATCAGCACTTTCCAGGTCTCAACCTCCACTTCCTGCTTCGCAATCACAGTAACACAATACTACACACGAATACTAACAACTGACCTCAATTATATGCCCTGCTTCATATCTACAAGTACTGCAGTGTAAGAACAGTCACTCATTTCTTCATCCCAGAATTACACACACTGTTGCTGCTGTATTTTGTAAAATGTTCTTGTGATGTCATTACATTATAGATTAATTTAATCTGTATTGTCTCGTATAGTCTCATAACGTCTTATGTTAGAGAGGTGAAGGAAAGAGTGCAGGCAGGGTGGAGTGGGTGGAGAAGAGTGATAGCAGGAGTGATTTGTGATAGAAGAGTATCTGTGAGAGTGAAAGGGAAAGTTTATAGGACTGTGGTGAGACCTGAGTCAGTGGCATTGAGTAAAAGACTGGAGGTGGAGCTGGAGGTAGCAGAGCTGAAGATGTTGAGGTTTTCGTTGGGAGTGACGACGATGGACAGGATTAGAAATGAGTTTATTAGACAGTGCATGTAGGACGTTTTGGAGACAAGATGAGGGAGGTGAGATTGAGATGGTTTGGAGGTGTGCAGAGGAGGGACATGGGGTATATCAGTAGGAGAATGCTGAGGGTGGAGCCACCAGGAAGGAGGCAAAGAGGAAGACCAATGAAGAGGTTTATGGATGTGTGTGAATGAAGACATGCAGGTAGTTGGTTAGAAAGAGACAGATGTAGAGGACAGGGGGGTATGGAGACGGATGATTCACTGTGGAGACCACTAATGGGTGAAGCCAAAAGAATAATAAGAATAAGTCTGTATTGCATTGTCTTGTATTGTAGTCTCTTTGTAAGAAAACATTCTACCTGAGGTAGCAGGACAGCAGATAGTAAATACAAGCCGTGGTACGGTTTATAACACACGCATATCATTAGAACGTGTTTTTTTTACTTCTTAAAGAAGAAACAGTGCATCAGGAATGCATTAATGCACACATCCAGGATATTAGATCAATTCTCAGTCATCCAAGCTATTAATGGTCTTCCTTCAACTGAGGCAACTTGGAAATGCTGGGATTTGAATTCATGACCCTCTGATCAGAAGACCAACATTGAAACCACTAAACCACTACTACTGTCAGTCATTTTTAATACACAGTGTTGTGTCTGTGATTTATCTTGTCTAGGTTGCCCTTTATCCTGTTCGTTTTATAACTGTAAGCGGACCTACAGTCACCCAGACGCTCTAAACAGTCACGTGAAGGATCATCATAAGAACCCGGCACAGTCTCTGCCTGGTAAGTAGGAAGTATTGTGTATATATTGTGCAATTATTTCCATTTCCATATATAGCATATTTATTTTTATTTTCACCAGACGTCCTTATCCAGTGAGAGTGCTCTAAGTCTCTGTGGAGAAATACTTTAGATTCTGGTTTATTAGGATGCAGAAGACCATCAGCCTGAAGCTCTGGAGGGAGAAAAGTGACTCGGTTGTTCAGACGTTCTGCTGATTGTTCCACCTCTCAAAATTTGGAAATTTCCGATCCGGAAAGTCTTTAAGCATGTCTTTCTTGTACGCTGAATGATGGAGGGACCGGTCGAGCAGTTGGAGAGGATGGAGGGAGCGAGGTGCAGTGCAGGCAGAGGGTTGCTGGTCTATTTTTGGGGAGCGTCGTCGCTTTAATTCTGACGCGGGCAGCTACAGAAATCCAGGAGAGGGAGCGTAGCACAGGCGTGGTGTAGAAGAATTAGTGAAGGTTAAGAACAAGCTGAATTCAGCTGCAGAGGTCAAATGACTTTTAGAGGCAGACCTGCCAGGAGCAAGTCCAGAAATGCTGAGGGACTGAACAAGCACTCAGCTGATCATTAATTAATCACTAAAGATTAAATGTGGTCATGCTACCAGTTCTTTACTGTATTTTATTTATTTTCTTTTAGGGAAGTCCTTTCTGTGCTCGACAATAGGATGCGAAGGATCTTTCTCCAGCATGCAGCAGCTGATGGATCACATGAGGACTCACCACAAGCCGAATTGTTTCTTTCTGTACGTCTTTTAGAGGTGTCCAAACAAAAGTGGATGGATGGACAGACAGATCGACGGATGAATTAATGGATAGGTAGACAGATAGATAGACAAATAAACAATAAGATAGATAGATAAATGAATGGGTGGATGGATGGACGAATGGTTGAATGACAGATACATAGACAAATAGACAGAAAGATAGATTGATAAATTAGTCGGTGGACGGACGGATGGACAGGTAGATAGTTGGATGGATGGATGGATGGATGGATGGATAGGTAGACTGATAGATAGGCATATAGACAGAAAGATAGATAGATGAATGAATGGGTAGACAGATGGAGGGATGAATGGATGCAGAGGTAGACAGATAGATAGATGAATGAATGGGTGGATGGATGGAAGGACGGATGTGTGGATAAGTAGACAAAAAGATAAATGAACGAATGAGTGGACAGATGGACAGACCGATTGATGGATGGATGGATGGACAGACAGACAGATAGATACAGTATATAGTCAAACAGAGATATACAGAGACATGAGTTTTCCAGTTTTTATGCAGCGAGTCAAAACTTACTCTCTTCTGCAGATGTGAGAGCTGCAGAGCAAAGCTCCGCTCCTACCGCACACTCCTAAAGCATCTCCAGACGTGTGCCAAGGTCACCAAAAGCAAAGCAGCCAGAGTGGACGGAGGTCCGACTCCCGATCCGGCTTTCCCCGGCATTGATTCCGATCCTGCCGGTTCTTTCCCGGCTGTAGATGAATCTCAGCAGCAGGAGTCCGATCACTCACTGCATCCGCAAGCGACATTCCACACAACTTCATCAAAACAAGCTTCCTCGGCTCCTCGGGCCGAACCCACCACTGCTTTGTATGAGGCGCTGAAACCCCTGAATCAGTCGGATTCCTCCTATAGCCCGTTCCCCCCCAGTCTGTCTCCTGCACATGATTCCGAACCCCAGCGTTTATCCCGGGTCAGTGCGGTCGCCATGGAGACCCCGCAGACAAACACTCCGCCAGGATCCAACGCTGTCTGGAGGAAGAACCAAGGTAGAGACGGGTGCAGCTAGGCTCACGGAAAAATGTGTTTTAAAGGTGAAGGCGTTTTATCACGAGTGTATCTGTTCTTCTGAAATAATATTGGTTTATTTCAAAAGCTACAGTTTTATATGATAAAATGTATAAAGGATATTTTTTTATTGGTTACATTTAAAGATATGACCGTTAACACACTTTTGGTCACAAGAGGGCGCTAATTACTCTCTCAGCTTCATGCAAATGAGCATGACCGTCCTTTTGCTTTTAGCCAATCAGACAAGGATTTCTCAGATGCAGTATACAATGGCACACTGTTGTAAAATTCCAGATTCTCATTGGTCGGAAGATGTCGATTAGTTTTCTGTAACGGCAGCTCTGATAGTAAGGAAGATGCTCGTTATGATACGTAATTGTTCCTGCTAAAGAAGTTAATGCTGTTAATGTTTGACGGCTCAGGACTGGTTTGGCAGCAGATAGGGGACCAATACAATATTAGGCAGGGGGTCATAATGTTATGCCTGATTGGAGGCCAAGTTATGCCTAGTCTGTTTAAATAAAAACGCTTGCCTCCAAAATGAATAAAGAAGACAAAGTTTTAACTTGTGTCTCACTTGTCAGAACAAACAGCCCGTGGTGTCAGGGATTTACCTCTAGAGGCCGCTCTCATACAATATAATGCCAGCAGAATTCTCAGCAGCTCCAGCAACAGACACAACCCGGAAAAACTATCGGTACTGATTTTTGCCGATAGTTCCAGCAATCAACCATCGTTGCTGAATAATCGGCAAAACCAATAAATCGGTTCACCTCTAGAACATAATCTTAAATATGTTTCAGGATCCCGATATTTCTTCTGCGATCCTTTATTAAAACTGAGTAGTGAAACATGCGCACAAACATCACAATATTATCATTCCTCATCATCATCATCATCATCATCTTTAGTCATGTTTTTTTTCTTAGCCATGTTTTTCTTTCGTTTAGTTTCTTACCCGATCACTACATGTATCATGTATCTCATGTACCTCTGCACTCTTTTTACGATTGGTGAGGGTTTTCTCCGAGTCGTTGCTGTTGAGTGAAATGTGTCTTTCTTTCGTGTCACACTGTCGCCCCCAGCAGACTTGCCCGCGCCCATCTTGCACAGATGGAACTCTCCTCAGGCTTTGAGTAGAGAGGAAGTTCAGGTGAGGAACGGAGAAGCGCATAAACAGACACGCACACATTTACACACACGCTTCTAATCCGCTTTCCAAAAATTTCCTCACGGCTGCTGCTGCTGCTACTGCTTTTACCCCCCACCACCCCCACCCCCAACCTATTATTACTGACAGTGATTATTACCCACAATTCTGTTCTCTTCTCCTGGTTTAAAAAACACTCCCAGCCCTCGTCTTCTCTTCCCAGCTTTCCCCTGGCTGATCATCAGCTCCTGGTTCGACAGATGTGTGCTGAGATTCTGACGGTGCTTTCACATTTCACATTTCTGCTTCTCTCCCATTTCATCATTTCAGACTTTCAGACTTTTGCGCTTTTTTTTTTCTTTCTTCTCCCTCATCCCCACATTTGTAATCTTAGAGAAATTATTTAGAGATTCTGAAAAGCTCTAAATGATCTTCAACCTCGTCTTCACCAGTGTATATGCATTACTCTTGTCTAATCTAGATCTAATCCAGTGAGAAAACTAGACCGAATAGGCAACAAACAATTGATATTTATTTGGTATGTCCAGACTTGTTAGATGTGTAGCTCCAGTCAAAAGCATTTGAGGTCAAAAGTCTTTAATGGTTTTTGAGAGATGCGGGCATGTTCCTTTCGTTTTTATGCAATAAATTGGGTCATGTAACGACATGAAGAGTTCCTTTGACCAAACGAATATAAAAACTTCCAGATGTTCCGCTTTATTTTCATTGAAAAATTCTCCCTTAGCATGAATAACAGCTTTACATGGTCTAGGCATCTAAAAAAAACTGTTGTTCCACCAAACGTTTACCTGAAATATTTTGCTGTTTCTCTTTTTAAACTTGCAACTTTACTAGTAGGTTTATTTTTTACAATCCAGTTCATCCCAGAGCAGTTCAATAGGATTTAGGTGCGGTGACTGGGCAGGTCATTCCATGATAGATATCACTCCAGATGACTGTCTGGTCTCTAAATAAATCTTCACTGTCCAATTCTTGTGTGTTTTTGCCTTTTACAGAGTTTGTTGCATAGAAACAAAAGGAACATGCCGGTGTGTGGAAACCATAAAACCATAACCATGGTCTCAACCATAAAACATGGCTCTGTATATACACAGTATATATACAGGACACTTCTATTATTGTAAATCCAACAGTCTGCCTTCACCATAATTGATTGTGTCTGTGTCTCAATCCTGTGTGTGTGTGTGTGTGTGTGTGTGTGTGTGTGTGTGTGTGTGTGTGTGTGTGTGTGTGTGTGAAAACACATCTCTCTCTCTCTCAGGCCAGTCCTTTAACTGTCGGATCCTATGGGAGCACACCAGGGGGCGCTACAGCTGCCTTCAGTGTGGTCATTGCACCCCCGAACGCAAAGAGATGACTGCACACATCGAGGAGCAGCACAGGAGCCCGGGAGCCAAAACTAACGACTCTGGTATCACTCGATGCTCTCGTGTCTCTAATAATCAGCGCTGAGAAAATTATCCTAATGATAAACTGTAAACTATGTCCTAAAGTGGGTTTGGGGAAATATTATGATTTAAAATATATTATAATTCTATTTACTGGGGCTTAAACCCTCAATTTTCCAATTAGTAACCAGAGCTTTAACCATTATTATAAATTAATCTTATATTATTATAGTCTTTACACTTTTACATAAAAAGAAATAATACCACATTTAATATAATGATTTTAACATTTAATATATTTAAATAACTATATATATATATATATTTCTTTTTTAATTATTATTATTTTTTTATTATTATTAAATGGTGAGACAAAAAAAAAGGTTGTGTGTGTGTGTGTGTGTGTGTGTGTGTGTGTGTGTGTGTGTGTGTGTGTGTGTGTGTGTGTGTGTAAAATACAAAAAAAGTGTTAATATTAAAATAATAGTTAAAAACCAATACAAAGTAGGAAAATACATAATTATTTATTAATTAATTAATTAAATAAAATAAAATAAAAAATATCTACAAATAATACAGAACAGCTCTTGCTTTAATTTCCATATAGTGCATTAACGGTAGTAAAAAATATTTAATTTAACTTTTTGTTAAAAGTTATTTAAAATAGATACAATTATGTAAAAAGTTTATCTAATACAAACTAATTATTACAATTAAATAATGATTAAAAATATAGAGTGGATAAATATGTAATAAAAATGTATAAGAAACGTGTAAAAGGAAACGTGTATTAAATGAAATGTAAATGAACATAATATTTTTACTCTCGAATTGAATGTCTTTTTTTCACTAAACAGACAAGACGATTCACTAACATGCACATGGTTTATGAAGTGCGCCCTTTTTAAAAAAATAATAGAAATATACCTTCATGTGTCTGTGTAACCCTGTCTGACTGAATCTTTTGTTCTTTCTCTTTCTCCCTGTGTGGATTTTATTTTTATGTACAGACGCAGCAGTTGGTTCGCCTTCGTCCCAGGGTAAAACCTCGACGAATTCCGAGAACACGAGTTACACCCAGCTTTAGATTCACACCAGGAATCAGACACACATTGTGGGTCACATGACATGAATTCATTGTAAATGTACATGCTGTATTACTGTGTATGTTAAAATTCTCAAGAAATCGCTTTAGAGTCGAGTCCCTTCATCAACTCAAATCCATCAGCTTCGCTTATTTTTATTTGTGTGATATTCTCTCTCTCTCTCTCTCTCTCTCTCTCTCTCTCTCTCTCTCTCTCTCTCTCTCTCTCTCTCTCTCTATATATATATATATATATATATATATATATATATATATATATATATATATATATATATATATATAAAAGCTTTGTAGCTAATTTTATATCTGAAGTAGAAACTGATTTGCTTGTGCACATAGTAGTGATCATTAATTAGTTATTCCTGCATTTGTTTTGATATCAAAGAAGAATAAATGTAACTTCCTCCACCTGTTTCTCAGGGATTGGAGGATTTGTGCATGCTGTTTAACGCATATGTTGAATACTGTGATTTCGATTAAAGAAAAATAATAATAAAGGGGGAGATGGATTTGACGAACTGGACAAAATTTCCACCTGAGAGTGAACGCCAACAGCTTCATTATTAGAAAAGAATTGTAGATGTAAATGAAAATATTAATGTGCCACGAACGGAGGATGGGGTTGTGTTTGTGGTGGTTTTATAGTCGAGACAAGAAGTTACCGTAATAGATTGAGAAAAATCTTGTTTAAATAAGTCTCATTTATGAAAACAATACGTGACTACCTAACTTGTAGGCAAGTTAAAATCAGGTCTCTGAGTTCTATTGTGTGCTATTTGTTCTTTAAAATGACAATTTGATCACTACAATTGATCAGTAGCTGGATGACTAGTTTTAGAGTTTGTACTCGTGATACTGTTGATGAAAAATACACAATATGAAACAAATTTTGGGAAAACTTGACTTTTCCACCCATTTGTGGTTGTACTTTTACCCCCAAAGCTGGAGGTACACAATTGTATAGGACGTCTTTGGATGTGGTAGAACGAAATTTTCCCTTCACTTGAACAAGGAAACGCTGACTGCACCCCAGGCCTCCTCACTTCACCTACATCAGTACCTGACTTTACTAACACCCGTGTAGCTATATGAATCTCATACAGATTTCCACAAGCACACTTTAAAATTGAGTGGAACAAAAGGAACATGCAAGTGTCTCAAAAGCCAAAAATACCAGGTGTTCTCAAACTTTTGACAGCCACTGTGTGTGTGTGTGTGTGTGTGTGTGTGTGTGTGTGTGTGTGTGTGTGTGTGTGTGTGTATAAAACAGGAGTTTTAGAATGTTTGCTTTTAACTTCAACCTTTTTCCTAAACCAGGAGAGCAACCCCCCGGTCAATCACCTACACCATGATTAGCTCATGTTTAGCAACAAGAAACACAAGTTCCACCACAAACTCATAAACTCTAAACTGGCAGGGCGAGTCGCTCAGTCCAGTCTCTCTGGTTCTTGAGTTGCTCCTAGTGCGCTGTATATTTATCTTTGGTGCTCCGTTCCTCCACTCGGGTCATGGTTGTGCATGAAGAACCTGGAATGATGCCCAGACCTGGTGTGGATTATGCCATCCTGTCAACAGTTGCTTCATCTTCTGTCTCTGACCATAAAAAGATCAAAACTCACCCTGCTATGAAGGTTAGTGTTCAATTATTGTATTATTGGCTCTAGTCAAATATGGTCTTTCTCAATAAGTGATATAGCAGGAGTTGGCAAACCTTTAGTCTCCAAAGATCCAAATATGCATAAAAGAAATTTTATGGACTTTGTCAGTGCATGTGATTTGGATGAAGTGTTTACATTTATGGGTCTGTTTCTTCCTTTTTCGATCCACACACTTTTGTATTCATGAACTGGCCTTTAAGAGAACACATTACATCTCTGTAGGTATTACTCTATATGCGCAAAAGTATTGGGACATAGTGCTTTATGCTTCTTACATGTACTTTACTGCACAGTGAAATTATTTCTTCACACATCCCAGTGATGTTAGGAAGCTGGGGTCAGAGCACAGAGCCATGATACAGCACCCCTGGAGCACAAAAGGTTAAGGCCCAAGAGTGGCAGCTTGGTGATACTGTAGCTTGAACCCCCCTTACTTCCACTTGGTTTGTCCTTCCGTCCACTTCCCCCATGTGGAATCCATCTGTGGTACTTTCACACAAAGTTTGAGGCACACAATTGTGTTTGGATGCTGTAACATAAAATTTGTGTTCATTCAGCCACAAGGCTGTTAGCAAAGTCAGGCACTGATGTAGGGTAAGGACGCAGCCCAACCCTATTGTTCGGTCGGTCGGTCTGTCTGTCTGTCTGTCTAGCCATCAGATGTGGTTGGATAGGTCAGGTGTCCAAATATTTTTACCTACAGCCGTCTGTCTGTTTGTTTATTAGTTGTATTGCATCTTTCATATATAAAATGTACATCAAAAAAAAAGAAAGACAAGAATTAGGGTAAAATTAGAGAAAATGTATATTATGCAATTTATAAAACAAGGATAAATATTTCTAAGCACATCAGTCAGCACTACAGTAATACATCATCAAAGTCTCTCCTCTTTCAAATCTCTTACATTTAGGAGTTGGATAAAGAAAGAAAAAAAACCCACAAACACCCCAAACCAAGTCAAGGGTATAGAGAAGAAAACTGTAAGAGCAAGACAACTCCTAGAGCACATGAAGGGGGGGAATCCATGCTGGAATGGCCTTCATCATCATTCTCCACCTCAAGGATAAGCACAAAAACCCAGGTGGAAGCCAAAGTGGACTTCAAAGAACCCAAAATCTCCACAAGAGAATCGAGAGGTGGCGATGGAAATAAAGGTGGAATGCAGGTGGAATTACAAGCTGTGAACAAACGTCCTTCATCCACTACAGACTCGTTTCTGAGCACCAAAAACCTGAAGAGGTTGATCATAATCTTATAATCTCTTCATAATTTTATTTCAATTATCTTTTGAAAATTTTCTACTCATAATGTCATAAATTGCTAACATTTTTATCATCTATCCGCCGTTAATAATCTACTAACTATATTCTAATGATCTCTCACATTATAATCTGCCTATGATTTTATTTATTGTTAGCATGCTTAGCCTGAATACTGGATTGTGATTGGCTGGAGCAGTGGTGGACAGTAATGACCTAGATGTAATTTGTTACTGTACTTGAGTAGTTCTTTCACAAATCTGTACTTTACTTAAGTATTTCCATTTGGGGAGACTTTAACTTCACTACATTTCGAAGTCAAATATATTTTTTACTCAACTACATTTTACTAAATCAGCGATCCACCAATCAGTGTCGAGCACTCGCTCTTTTTTTAAGGTGTTCCGATCGGCGCTTGGTGTATCTACTGATCACCAACATACAGTTCAGCATCAGATCAACAGCAAGCAGAACATTTAGAGAGGAATAAATGATAGAAGAAACTCCAGACTCGAACTCGCTACAACACTGGTATTCCTATTTGCACTATATATTTTTTTAAATAGTTGAAAAAGTTTTGGGCTCCTGATAATTGTAATAGAAATCAATCAGTGTGTGACTCATTAATATTATTCTATTAATAGATCTGTGTGTTAAGAGTAACATCAGTCTTTGCACATAAACTGAGTTGATTAAGTAATAAAATTGATTGAGTAATAAAAATGATAATACTAAAAATATAGCTGTAATAACTCATAGTACTTAAGTAGTTTAAAGTTTAAAGGGACACTTTAAATTTAGTCATCATTTTCGTAGTGTATCTTTACTTTTACTCAAAGTACATGCTTTGTGTTTGGTTTTTGAGTTTTTATTAAAACTCAAATAAATGTTATTTAATGCCATGTCTTTGATTTGGAGCGTCAGAATTCTTTCTCTAACGAGTCATATATAAAATAATAAGGAAAACGAAGGGTTGTTTTGTTTTATTTTATTCGTTCAGTCAGTTTTGCTTTGCAAATTTCATCTTAAACTTCTCGATGCATCAAAGTGACCATGAAATAAAATGATAATCTAACGCTAGAATGTGAGGACTTACACCATTTCAATGCTCTCCGCTTCACTTCGGGCCGTTATTCACTTCCACATATTGTATTAACATCCTGTAACCCTCTCCCAGCCCTGGATTAGCCTTTACTTACTTCATAATCCTTTCCATAATCCAATTCTAATCTACTAAGAATTATATATGATTATATATCAGTTAAAAGTTGCATGATGTTTCTAATTTCATATTTCTCCTCATATAATTCACATTATTCACACATGAGGTGGTATCAAAAGGTTACAAAATTGGTTTTGTAACAAGCCAACAGATGGCAGCACAAGGTTGCATGCACAGTCACAAGGAGCACCGACATTCATAAATCCGTGTGCCAAAAGACATCATCTTGTGTACGTCAGGGAGCAGTGCAACTGGCCTCACACCTAAGATCCTCATGAAAACAACATGATCCCACTTCCACACCAGATTTGGCTCCTGCGGACTTCACGCTTTTCACGAAAAGGAAGCTCGAGCTCAAAGGTCGCCGTTTTGATTCCGGCGTGAACAACAGGAGGTGCTCGACACTTTTCGAAAAGAAGACTTCCAGGAAACATTCCAGAAGAGGCAGGAACTCTGGGAGCACTATATTGCTGTTCAAGGCGACTATTTTGAAGGTGTAAACGTAGATGAATGAAGTACTTTCTTGTAAACAGAGTTCATCTCAAAACCTTTTTATACCACCTCATATTTGTATCTGTTATAATCTACAGAATTGAGTGTTGAACAGATTAGAATCTTGTCACAATGAACTCTTCTCATATCCATCATAGTGTAATCTAATGTTGGTGGCAATACGGCGGTGTTTCTCAATCATCAGCAAAAGATGTTTTACTTCTATTATTATAAACACTGATTATTAATGTGTATGTTTCTATTAAGTTTGAAGGAATATAAAGAAGGATGCTCCATCACTGTCTCCTCTATTGGTGTTCCTCTTCCCCCCATCTGCCTGGAGAAGAAAGGAGCACAAGAAAAAAAACACTGGGTGAAAATGAGACATGAGACTCCAGCAATTAGGGGACAGACTCATTTCGATTCCAATACAGAAGACAAAACTTTCTTAAGCTCTGTGGTGAGAAAAGCTAATGATCGATAGTGTTTGCTTGCTGTATTAAATCTTTGTAAGTGATTGTTGTAATGTTTAAGGAATTCACTTAGCTAAAAGACACTGTGGTGATTCTGTAACTATGCGACTCCCCAAAGCAGTCATTCCAGTCCACCTCATCCAGGTCCAGCTCCTCTTCCAACTCTGACCCCAAGTTTGAGCCGACGCAGATGCACAGCCGGGGTATACGTTTCCTAAATCCTAATTTAAAGATTGTTTCAGCTACTATGAATGAAGTTTATGAATCTTTTATTTTAAAGGGGGTCATTAGAATTGTCCTTGTTTAAAAAAAATATGGTATTGAGAAGATAGGGCTTGGAGAACATAGGACTTTGGGAAGAGAATTCATTGAAAACCTGCTACTTTGGGAAATAAGTCTTTGAAGAACCTGGGATTTTGAGCACCTCAGGCTTTGAGAGCTTAGTACTTTAAAAATGTAAAACATTTAAATGATTTTAAGAAGTGAGGACTTTTAAAACCTGGGGCTGAATATATACATATATATATAAGGTGGTGAGGAACATGGATCCCTCAGGAACAATATCCATGAGACAAGACTCAGGTTTGGACTGGACTGTACAAGATCACTGAACGTGTGTTAATGTTGTTTGCAGGACCTTCGCACTCCATGGTGGAACATGTGTATATAGACAACTCTGATGAGGTGAAGACGGCCATGAAGGACACCACCACAATCCAGGACCCACGGTACACACCACATTTAACTCCTCAGCATATAAATCATTGTTGTTGCTTGATTTCAGCTTAACTTTTGTAAAATGAATTCTTCTAGCATTTGCCCCAGCTTTTTTTAATCAGTTTTACTTGCGTTCATCTCCAGCTTGCTCTTAGACAGTGACAGTTATGACATTGAAGAGCCTCACCACCACAAACAGAAGCAACTGCCACCCATACCCAAACTCAACACAAACAACCTTAAGGTAGGTTTTACCCTGTAAAAAAATCTTACCCTAGGACACCACACAACTTTTTTTTACTGGTACTGAGTTCTTGCATTTATTTGTAGATATTACACAAGAAGAACCCAGATTTTTCCCAAAGAGAAAATGTTCTCCAAGAAAACAAGGTAAGAAGGATAAAAACCAAAAACCATTAAATACAAATATATATAAATAAATGAATGCGATATTTCAGTAGGTAACAGGAACATTATTATTGTGATTTCTGTCCTTTAAGGCTTACACAGAGGAGCTGGTGGACCTCCATCGCAGACTGATGGCTCTAAGAGAGAAGAATACCTTACAAGAGGTCAGAAACCAGCTGTATCTTGGTTCCACTGAACCAGACCTTCTCTGAAGGCCTCACAAAAGCCAAATTCTGTGACCCTGGCAACACATGATGGCTAAAATATAATTGGATAAAAACCCACAACTGGGAGTAAAGCTGTGAAATTAAGAGAATAGTCTAATATAATACATATTCATCTCAAAAAAAAAATTCACATGTAAGTCAGTGATTCTGATGGAGTTTAGACCAGCAGAGAAGGTCTTGCTGGCCCTAATGGCCCTCCACGAAATGACTCACTGACTGATTAAATAGTTTAGTTTCACTCCCTGGCCTGTTGACTCAGTCAGGCACTGAGTCAACAGGCCAGGGAGTAAAACTGATCTATTAAATTGCTAAAGCGGATCATCCGTCTCCATCCCCCCCCTGTCTTCTACATCTGCATCTTTCAAACTAACCAAATGCATGTCTTCCCTCACCACATCCATAAACCTCCTCCTTGGTCTTCCTCTTTTCCTCCTTCTCCTCAGCATTCTCCTACTGATATACCCCATGTCCCTCCTCTGCACATGTCCAAACCATCTCAATCTCACCTCCCTCACCTTGTCTCCAAAACGTTCTACATGCGCCGTCCCTCTAATAAACTCATTTCTAATCCTGTGTTCTGACGTATATACTGTGTGTATATATATTGTATGTGTGGTTTCTTCACCCAAAAGAAACACAGGACCTTACACTTATTTGTTTGTATCTTAGATAGTGAACCTTATTGAAAAGACTGGACTCTTCAACATCACCAAAACCACCTTTGACTTCAACCTTTTCTCCTTGGACGTACCCACTGTGCGTAAACTACAGAGCTACCTGCGGGCCAAGAGGTCATGACAAAAAAAGAAAATCCCAGTCTGGATGAAAGCTCTGTCTGGTATTGAGGCTTAGTGGTGGACATAATGGACATAAAGGACATGGACAGGGATTGAAGGCGTTCGTATGGTTTTTGCAGTTCATCAAAAGAAATCTAAGCATTTGTACAGTGTATGGAACTTTTTTTTTTATTACTAATGAATTAATTATTCATGCCGAGGAAGAGCACCACAGACGCCTTATTTGCTTTGAGAATGTTGATGGAGAAGTATAGAGAAGGACAGAAGGAATTGCATTGTGTATTTGTGGATTTAGAGAAGGCGTACGACAGGGTGCCAAGAGAGGAGTTGTGGTATTGTATGAGGAAGTCAGGTGTGTCAGAGAAGTATGTGAGGGTGGTGCAGGACATGTATGAGGACAGTGTGACGGCAGTAAAGTGTGCAGTAGGTACGACAGACTGGTTTAGAGTGAAGGTTGGACTGCATCAAGGATCGGCCCTGAGCCCTTTCCTGTTTGCAGTGGTGATGGACAGGTTGACGGACGAGGTCAGACAGGAGTCTCCCTGGACTATGATGTTTGCGGATGATATTGTGATTTGTTGTGAGAGTAGGGAGCAGGTTGAGAAGAGCCTGGAGAGGTGGAGATATGCGCTGGAGAGAAGGGGAATGAAACTCAGTAGGAGTAAGACAGAATACATGTGTGTGAATGAGAGGGAGGGCAGTGGAGTGGTGCGGTTGCAGGGAGAAGAGCTTCAGAAGGTGGAGGAATTCAGGTACCTGGGGTCAACAGTGCAAAGTAATGGAGAGTGTGTTAGAGAAGTGAAGAAAAGAGTGCAGGCAGGGTGGAGAAGAGTGACAGGAGTGATTTGTGATAGTAGGGTATCTGCAAAATTGAAAGGGAAAGTTTATAGGACTGTGGTGAGACCTGCGATGTTGTATGGTTTAGAGACAGTGGCATTGAGTAAAAGACAGGAGGTGGAGCTGGAGGTAGCAGAGCTGAAGATGTTGAGGTTTTCGTTGGGAGTGACGAGGATGGATAAGATTAGAAATGAGTTTATTAGAGGGACAGCGCATGTAGGATGTTTTGGTGACAAGGTGAGGGAGGCGAGATTGAGATGGTTTGGACATGTGCAGAGGAGGGACATGAATTATATTGGTAGAAGAATGCTGAGGATGGAGCCACCAGGTAGGAGGAAAAGAGGAAGGCCAAGAAGGAGGTTCATGGATGTGGTGAGGGAAGACATGCAAGTAGTTGGTGTAAAAGAGGCAGATGTAGAGGACAGGGTGGTATGGAGACAGATGATCCGCTGTGGCGACCCCTAATGGGAGCAGCCGAAAGAAGAAGAAGAAGACTAATGAATTAATTATAGACATTCCACATGAACAGGTTAATAAACAGTGAAGTTTATTTAACATTACTGTAAGGTGTCTACAATGTCATCTACTCTGCATTAGCAAAAGTATTTGGACACACGGCCACCCACCAATTTGGACGTCTATAACTGTGCAGAAAGTCTCCGGATGCTGTAGGTTTCAGCATGATAATAACCCTGTGCACGCTCCATTAAGACATGGTGTACAGTATGTTGAGGTTAAAGTGGAAGAACTCGAGTGTCCTGACCTGATAAGATAATGAGATAATTGGAGCTCACTCTGTATCAAGGTAGCTGTCAAAATGCAAAAATGTAAATGAATGGAACACCAATTACAAACCAGATCTTCCTGACCTGATTAGCATGCCATATATGAGAAAGGAGAAAAATAATGCCTTTACCTCTAATTTAGCATTGAACACATTTTTAAGATGCAAAAAAAATGTATATTGAAATGAAAAAATAGAGAATATCACTGAATTTGACTTTTTGTGTAATTATTTTATTTTTAATAAAATACAAATATTTTCTTAATGGTAAATCCTAAACTAAAGGAAGATTTTAACCAAATCCTCCACATCCATTTTATGCAAAACAGTGAAATGTTTCTCACAAATTCTGTGATGTAAATTTTTTTACCACTTTATTACCACTTTAATCTCATATTGCTATAACTTTATTCTTAAACTATTTCTTTATTCTCGTAATTATCACTTTATTCTCGTATTGCTAAGACTTTATTCTTGTAATCCTCGATTTATAATTTTTTATTTTTACATGCCATTTTTGAAACGCCATCGTAAAAAGCAGTATGTCTGGTTTGCAAACATTCAATTACAATATTTTAAGAATACAATATTTGATATTATAATGAAAAACATTTGGGTCAGGCCTCGAACAAGGGTTGGCTGTGTGAGGGACAGGATCTCGAGTAGTTTGCATTCGGGGGGTGTTTGGGGGGGGGGGGGTGTCAACCTACATTTACATTTCAAACAGGTTAAAAGTTACATTTTTAGTTTAAAGTCCAAAAGGCGCAAAAATAGAAGCCAAAGAACAAAAATCCTAAACGACAGAGGATAAAAAAAACAGAAAATATAAAAAGAAAAAATGTAAACTTGCAATGGGGGAAAAATTTAATCCATGGGAACTCGTGGGAGTCTTAAAGTCTTTCTCTGGAATTAGCAAAGCAAAAGTGAATACAATTGTAAAGACAAGAACTTGTACAGGGCTTATTGTGAGAGTGGCTAATTAATACCAAAATTCAATATCAAAATCAAATGACAAGCAAAAAAGTTCAGGATTCCAGATTGTGGTGTCAAAGAAAGACTTTATTAAGGAAAAACAAAGTCAGACAGTTCCATGGAAGCATCCAAAAACAGTGTCAATCTCAATATACCCTCTTCTGCCACCCGTGTAACACCCACCTTTTTATTTATTAACCGCATGCCCCACCATTATCTTCAAACAGTTTTCCTATTTAATAAAATAAATGTAGCAAAACCCATCCATCATTATTTTTTTCAAAAGTAACATGATTTACTCATAGTCCAGGCCTTGGCTTGTTTATACTCCTCTAACACGGAAACCACCTCAAACCCTGACCAGCTTTTCCTCTGACACGTTTATTACTCTTCACAAATCACCCTTTCAGAAGTTCAGAAGCACATTGTTCTGACTCATGCTTCAAATATGCTGAGTCTAACACACACTAATCATTTTGAAAATACTAATTTGTCTGAGTACCACAAAAACACATGATAGAACCAAGTCAAGTCAAGTCAAGTCAAGTCAAGTAGGCTTTATTGTCATTCCAGCCAAATACAGTGCTGTACTCAGTGAAACTAAACAATGTTCCCCCAGGACCGAGGTGGTACGAGTCAAACCAGGTCAAACCAGGACTTTTGAGTTTATAAAAGAACAAATTTCAAGGATTGAAAACGTGATTTTACTTCCCTGCTACAATTATACACAATTATACATTATCCCAGCATTTAACTAATGTCTGAAAAGATTCAGCATAGAAAGATTTGTCTGTATGCCTGAACCATCCATGGAAAGAAATCTTTACTCCGTCAACAGTGCTGAAAGGCTGACCTCCGGGGAACTCGTAGATTCTCCAGCAGAGGCGATTTCTTTAAGACTGCAAGGGAAGCTCGGCTTCTCTTATAATGTCACAAAATTAATGGTCAAATATGTACTATTGTATTAACATTTTATTGACTAAAAATGCGTTAGAAAACGTTCATCTCAAAGACGAGTTGGTTCAGAATCAGTTACATATAGCAGGCCGGCTGACTCGATTTCCTTCTCATCCATTCCCGCAGCGTCACAGTGCATTTCTCTATTGAAGCCCAGCGTCCATTCACTTCAATGGGGCTGCTTTGAACGGTTTTTTTCAGCGCTTCGAAACTAGACGCTCATTGGATAAACGCTGCGATTATGTCCCGCCCACGGACGCTCAGCGTCTCTGGGGGGTGAATGGGGAAGTGGGCTGGCCCGGACTCCGAGCTTCTGCGTGATGATTGGAGGGTCTGTCGAAAGACTGCATCTCCTTTTGACTGACAGCGATTCTGTACTATAAGGAATCACTGAAGCTATTCGCGCTCAGTCCCATCGCGGATTTCTCAAGTTCAGTCGAAATAAAAACTGCTGCAACCTATTTCTTTGATATTTGCTTGGCGAAATTGCTTGATTTTCATCATACATTTCACACAATTATACACCACATTCCTTGTTTCAGTTTTACAGAGTTTAATATTTTAAAATTGTACATGGCCATCCTTGATAACATCTTGGAGCAGATTCCTCGACGTTTTTCAAATTTGGAAAGCATGCTCTTCTTAGAATTAATCAATCCAGGGAAATTTGATGACATGAGACAGGTATTTCCAGAGGAGGCCTTCCAAAGTGTCCTGAAAAGTTATGGCCATCACTTTGATTCAGGAAGACTTAGGTCAGAACTTCAAGTCCTGTATTCAGATCAGGACTTGCAGGGTAACAGGGGAAAGCTGTGTGATTACTTGGTGTTCCTTAAAGACATGGAGTTGGACAGTGCAATGCCTCAGCTTTACAAACTGTTCTCATTAGTGGCAACAATTGGAGCTACATCTGCAGGTGTAGAAAGGAGCTTCTCCTGTTTAAAGCGACTCAAGTCCTACACCCGAAACACAATGGGCCAAGGCCGTTTAAGCAGCCTAGCTCTGCTGGCCATTGAGAGGACACTGGTCAAGTCACTTGAAAAGACTCCTAGTTGGTACGACAGGGTCACAGACCATTTTCTTGAAAAGGAACGTAGGGCAGAATTTACTTTTAAATAAATAGACAATTTTATGATGTAGGCCGAAAATGAGCTTCCCCTCTCTGACAGACCAGTAGCCGCCACTGTTCTCCAGGATCAGTTGTTCCACACGCTGAATGTTTACAGGAATGACTGCTGTGGGGTAAAATTTTAAATCCCGGTTTGACTTGAATTAATAAAAAGGAACACAGAACTTCACAAAACTAACAACATACAATGACCAGGCATAATATTGACCTACACTGGTAAGTGAATAACACTGATTATCTCTTCATCATGGCACCTGTTAGTTGGAGGATTTATCACGCAGCAGGTGAACATTTTGTCCTCAAAGTTGACGTGTTAGAAGCAGGAAAAATGGGTGAGCGTAAGTATTGAGCGAGTTTGACGAGGGCCAAATTGTGATGTCTAGACGACTGGGTCAGAGGGTCTCCAAAACTGCAGCTCTTGTGGGATGTTCCTGGTCTGCAGTGGTCAGTATCTATCAAAAGTGCTCCAAGGAAGAAACAGCGGTGAACCGGTGACAGGGTTGTGGTGGCCGAGGCTCATTAAAGCACGTGGGGAGTGAAGGCTGGTCAGTGTGGTCCGATTTATCAGACGAGCTCCTGAAGCTCAAACTACTGAAGAAGTTAATGCTGGTAATGCTCGATTGGTCAGAACTGTTTGGGCAGCAAAAGGGGACAGCATAAGACAAGGAGATGCAGTGACACTGTAGCATTGAACATTTTTGTGCAAAACAGAATTTCTGCTGGGGTGTGTGTGTGTGTGTGTGTGTGTGTGTGTGTGTGTGTGTGTGTGTGATGGTTTGCAGAAAGAAACTGTTACACAGTTTTTACGTGAGGGCCGAATGCTTTGGTACCTTTTCCCAAACGGCAGAAAAGTGAAGTGTGTGTGTGTGATCAGCCACAATGCTGGTGGTTTGTGAAAATGTCCATGATGAAGGAAAAAGAGACATCGACAATCTTCCCAGCCGTCCTCACTATTATGCAGCTACTAGGGATGCAAATAGAACAAAAAGTAAAAAGTACCATAATAGACACAGGGAAACAAAAATGCAAGAAACAGACTATATAACTCCAACAACAAAGCAACTGTGACAAAGGAGGAAGAAGACATACAGGAGGTGAGTAAATACAGGTGTTATCAATAGGAAACTAATGAGTGAAATAGAGACATGATGGCGACATCTGGTGGGTGAACAGAAAGAATACTTCTTCTTCTTCTTCTTTCGGCTGCTCCCAATAGGGGTCGCCACAGCGGATCATCCGTCTCCATACCACCCTGTCTTCTACATCTGCCTCTTTTACACCAACTACCTGCATGTCTTCCCTCACCACATCCATGAACCTCCTTCTTGGCCTTCCTCTTTTCCTCCTACCTGGTGGCTCCATCCTCAGCATTCTTCTACCAATATAATTCATGTCCCTCCTCTGCACATGTCCAAACCATCTCAATCTCGCCTCCCTCACCTTGTCACCAAAACATCCTACATGCGCTGTCCCTCTAATAAACTCATTTCTAATCTTATCCATCCTCGTCACTCCCAACGAAAACCTCAACATCTTCAGCTCTGCTACCTCCAGCTCCACCTCCTGTCTTTTACTCAATGCCACTGTCTCTAATCCATACAACATCGCAGGTCTCACCACAGTCCTATAAACTTTTCCTTTCAATTTTGCAGATACCCTACTATCACAAATCACTCCTGTCACTCTTCTCCACCCACTCCACCCTGCCTGCACTCTTTTCTTCACTTCTCTAACACACTCTCCATTACTTTGCACTGTTAACCCCAGGTACCTGAATTCCTCCACCTTCTGAAGCTCTTCTCCCTGCAACCGCACCACTCCACTGCCCTCCCTCTCATTCACACACATGTATTCTGTCTTACTCCTACTGAGTTTCATTCCCCTTCTCTCCAGCGCATATCTCCACCTCTCCAGGCTCTTCTCAACCTGCTCCCTACTCTCACAACAAATCACAATATCATCCGCAAACATCATAGTCCAGGGAGACTCCTGTCTGACCTCGTCCGTCAACCTGTCCATCACCACTGCAAACAGGAAAGGGCTCAGGGCCGATCCTTGATGCAGTCCAACCTTCACTCTAAACCAGTCTGTCGTACCTACTGCACACTTCACTGCCGTCACACTGTCCTCATACATGTCCTGCACCACCCTCACATACTTCTCTGACACACCTGACTTCCTCATACAATACCACAACTTCTCTCTTGGCACCCTGTCGTACGCCTTCTCTAAATCCACAAATACACAATGCAATTCCTTCTGTCCTTCTCTATACTTCTCCATCAACATTCTCAAAGCAAATAAGGCATCTGTGGTGCTCTTCCTCGGCATGAAACCATACTGTTGCTCACAGATGGTCACCTCTTCTCTCAGCCTGGCTTCCACTACTCTTTCCCATAACTTCATGGTGTGACTGATCAACTTAATACCCCTGTAGTTACTGCAGGTCTGCACATCTCCTTTATGCTTAAAGATCGGTACCAGCACACTTCTTCTCCATTCCTCAGGCATCTTCTCACCTTCCAAAATCCTGTTAAACAATCTGGTCAAAAACTCCACTGCCATCTCTCCTAAACATCTCCACGCTTCTACCGGTATGTCATCTGGTCCAACCGACTTTCCACTCTTCATCCTCTTAATCGCTGCTCTCACTTCCTCCTTACTAATCCTATCTACATCCTGCTTCACCAACTCCACATCATCCAACCTTCTCTCTCTCTGAATTTCCTCATTCATCAGCTGCTCAAAATACTCCCTCCACCTTCTCAACACACTTTCCTCACTAGTCAACACATTTCCCTCTCCATCCTTTACTGCTCTAACTTGCAGTACATCCTTTCCAGCTCGGTCCCTCTGCCTGGCCAATCGGTACAAATCCTTTTCTCCTTCCTTAGTGTCCAACCTCTCATACAGCTCCTCATATGCCTTTTCCTTGGCTTTCGCCACATCCCTCTTAACCTGCTGCCGCATCTCCTTGTACTCCTGCCTACTTTTCTCATCACTCTGTCTATCCCACTTCTGTTTTGCCAACCTCTTTCTCCTTATGCTCTCTTGCACTTCCTCATTCCACCACCACGTCTCCTTGTCTTGCTTTCTATTTCCAGATGTCACACCAAGTACTTTTCTAGCTGCCTCCCTCATCACTCCTGCAGTAGTTGCCCAATCATCCAACACCTCCTTAACACCACTGAGCCTCTCTCTGACCTCTTCCCTGAACCTCACACTACACTCTTCCTCCTTCAGTTTCCACCATCTTATTCTTCTTTCAGTCCTCACTCTCCTCCTCTTCTTCTTCACCTCCAAAACCATCCTACAGACCACCAACCTATGCTGTCTAGCTACACTGTCCCCTGCCAACACCTTACAGTCGCCAATCTCCTTCAGGTTGCATCTCCTGCATAGCACATAGTCCACCTGTGTGCACCTTCCTCCACTCTTATACGTCACCCTATGATCCTCCTTCTTCTTAAAATAAGTGTTCACCACTGCCATTTCCATCCTTTTAGCAAAATCTACCACCATCTGCCCTTCCACATTCCTCTCCTTAAAACCATACCTACCCATCACCTCCTCGTCACCTCTGTTCCCTTCACCTACATGCCCATTAAAGTCCGCCCCAATCACCAACCGTTCTTTCCTAGGTACACCATCTACCACTTCATCTAATTCACTCCAGAATCTTTCCTTCTCCTCCATCTCACAGCCAACTTGTGGAGCATAGGCACTGATGACATTTATCATCATCCCTTCAACTTCCACCTTCACGATCATCACCCTATCAGAAACTCTCTTCACCTCCACTACACTCTTACTGTACTCTTCCTTCAGAATCACCCCTACACCATTTCTCTTTCCATCCACACCATGATTAAACAGTTTAAATCCACCTCCAATGTTCCTGGCCTTACTCCCTTTCCACTTGGTCTCCTGAACACACAGCATATCTACCTTTCTCCTCTCCATCATATCAGCTACTTCTCTCCCTTTACCCGTCATAGTACCAACATTTAAAGTACCAACCCGAACCTCCACTCTCCTACACTGCTCCTTTTCCTGCCGTCTCTGTAGACGTCTTCCTCCTCTCCTTTTCCTCCTTCGGCCAACAGTAGCCCAATTTCCACCGGTACCCTGTCGGCTAACGATACCTGTGGCGGTCGTTGTTAACCCGGGCCTCGACCGATCCGGTATGAAATTCTCATTTGTGATCCGCATATTTGATTTGGCACATGTTTTACGCTGGATGCCCTTCCTAACGCAACCCTCCCCATTTACCCGGGCTTGGGACCGGCACTAAGAATGCACTGGCTTGTGCCTCCCTAATGGCTGGGTTGTGAACAGAAAGAATACAAGGAAAGAAAAACGAAAAAAATAAAAATAAAATAAAAATAAATGGAAGCCTAACATGACCCCCTTAAATCCTGATACTTTTGTCCCTTAATCTATTTAAATATTTGGCCCTTTATAGGAAAAGTTTGGCAGCTCTGGAGACTGTAGTATATTTGAATACAAATAATTCACCATTTACACTTAATCAATTCAGTGATCTGTAAAATTAAAGGCTGCACTAAACTTTAGCAACATAAAGAGTTTCTCTCTGAGATGCTAATACCTGAGAGTCTTTTCTGATATGGTGATACCTCCGAGTGTATTTTGAGATGCTAATATCTAAGAGTCTTTTTTGAGTTAATAATACCTGAGTCTTTTCTAAGATGCTATTACCTCCGAGTGTATTCTGAGATAATAATACCCGAGAGTCTTTTTTAAGATATTAATACCTGAGAGTCTTTTCAGAGATGCTAATACCTGAGAGTGTATTTTGACATGCTAATACCTACAAGTGTACTTTGAGATGCTAAGGGGGAGTGGTAGCTCCAGTGGTTAAGACGCTGGATTACTGATCGGAAGGTCGGGGGTTCAAGCCCAGGTATCACCAAGCTGCCACTCTTGGGCCCTTGAGCAAAAGCCCTTAACCCTCTGTGCTCCAGGGGCACTGTATCATGGCTGACCCTGCGCTCTGACCCTAGCTTCCAAGCAAAACTGGGATATGCGAAGAACAAATTTCACTGTGCTGTAATGTATATGTGACAAATAAAGGCTATTCTAATACACAAGAGTAATTTTTTATAAACTAATACCTGAGAGTCTTTTCTAAGATGCTAATACCTGAGAGTCTTTTCTAATATGTTAATACATGAGAGTCTTTTCTAATATGCTAATACCTGAGAGTGTATTCTGAGATGCTAATACCTGAGAGTGTATTCTAATATGCTAATACCTGAGAGTGTATTCTGAGATGCTAATACCTGAGAGTGTATTCTGAGATGCTAATACCTGAGAGTGTATTCTGAGATGCTAATACCTGAGAGTGTATTCTGAGATGCTAATACCTGAGAGTGTATTCTGAGATGCTAATACCTGAGAGTGTATTCTGAGATGCTAATAACTGAGTTATTAGTCTTCTCTAATATGCTAATACCTGAGAATGCATACATGACAAAAAAAGCTACAGCAACTAGCTGATGTTTTTGCATTTATAGATGTCTTTTAAGCAGGTGAACGTTTCAGCGCTGTTGAATGCTAACTCTAGCAAAATCTGTGGAGCTTCATGTACATTTGTGGGAATAGGGAATATACTTCAATTTTAGCTACTTAACTGTTACAGACTTTGCAAAATTTTTTTAACAAAACTCTTCCAATGCACATTTAAAACACAGACTTTGCATTCCTGCAGCTACATGATGCTATTACCTCAGCTCACATTTTTTGGTTTTTGGTCAAAACAATATACTGCAGTGTCACTGCGCTTTGGTAAAACGAACAGATTTACGCCTTGGGTTTGTACAGCTAAGTGTTTACTGCTTGGAAATGTATTGTGTGGTTCTCCCACTGGGTATTTCAGCTAACCACCAAACATAAGTGACCCAATGAAAGACAAAAAATTCAACATTTCCTATTCCATTTTTTAAAATTTCCTAAAAATAAGTTTGTGAGTTGAAAACCCTAACCACAGCAAGCTGCCATTCCTGGGCCCCTGAGCAAGGCCCTTAACCCCATAGGTGCTCAGGTGTATGAATAAGATAAATGTAAGTCGCTCTGCATTAGAACATCTGCCAAATAAATGTAGTTGATTCGTTCTCAATATGCTGTATTTCTCCACACAGAGACATTTCAGTTTCAGCTGCTCTATACGTATATCTTTATCCTCGTGATGATGTTTAGTACTGAAGCAGATCGTTCAGAAAAAAAGCCCCCTAACCCTCATTACTTTCTGACTCACAGCCCTTCAGGCGGATTTGGATCAGCGGTTCGTACAACCAGACAGCGATACGAGACACTTCTGCGTTCCGAGTGTGCGTGTCATGGCGAATGTGTAATCCTGTAAACAGCTTCTTTTGTCCTCTTTTCTGTTACATACCTCCTAAATTCAAGGTTGTCACCACGTAATTGTTTAAAAGACTAGGATTCCTGTCCCCACATTTTTGCACTTTGTGTGTGTGTGTGTGTGTGTGTGTGTGTGTGTGTGTGTGTGTGTGTGTGTGTGTGTGTGTGTGTGTGTGTGTTGTTATCAGGACATGTCCCCACGTGTACCACGTGCGACTACAAGGCAGCTTAACATTCCAAACAGAAAACAAACAACCGAACACTGATGATCTTCTCTGTTCACAGGAAAATAAAAATTGTTCTACATCTCATAAGTTCTACTACTTACCCTATAAAGACGAAAGTATTTGGACACCTGACTGTTCCATCTATATGTAATTCTTCTCCAAATTGTTACCACAAACCTGGATTCACACAATTGTATAGGATGTCTTTGGATGCTGAACCATTAAATTTTCCCCGAATCTGTTCCTGCATGACAATTCCCCTGTGCACAAAGCCTGCTCATGAAGACATGGTTTACATGAATGAGCTTGGAATGGAACATCTCCTGCTATAGAGCCTTACTGAACATCTTTGGGATGAATGTGAACGCTGACTGCACCACAAACACACTCCAAAATTTAGTGGAACATCTACCCAGGAGAGTGGATCTAATTATAACAGCACAAGGAAACTAAATGTGGAAGGGGATGTTCAAAAAAGCACATAATGATCTTATAGTCTGATGTCCACAAACCTTTGCCAGTATAGTGTATATATATGTCTTTCTTTATAGTTATAGCAACAATCAATAGTAGATTGTTGGACAGTGACTGTTCATTAGCGTCCATTTCTTCCATTTTCTTGTGATCTTCAGGTGAATTTCTCCTCTTTTCCATTTACTTTTTTGTGACTTTCCTTACTAAATAGATATGACGGCTTCATGCGCATCGCTTTATCATGATCTGGCATTGGTTACCTTTATTCCTTTTTCATTCTACAAGGCTGCCTTCTGGCACTGCATGATACATAAATCTCACCAAACAATCTCAGCTCAGTGTGTGTATGCAGTGCCCTGTAATGAACTAAATTGCTGTTTTTTTAATAAGATTGTAATATAGATTTATTGAAATGCAATTCATAGTTCCTCTATAGTAGTAAGATAGTAGGATCTATCCATGACTCTGATTAGGATAAAGTGTTGGTCTGAAGAGAAATACTTTGATTTTAAGCTTTGACCTGAATTTTGAGTTTTGAAGGATGATTGTGTTTAAAATTATATATATATATATATATATATATATATATATATATATATATATATATATATATATATATATATATATATACCCCAAGATTGAACTGTTTGACCTTAATTTTATACATTATGTCTGAAGAAAACCAGGCACTGCTCAACACTTGCCCAAAACCATTCCAACATTGAAGCATGGTGGTGGTAGCATCATGCTCTAGAGGTGTTGTTCAGTGGCAGGGACTTGCCAATTGGTCAGGGTTGAGGGAAAGCTGAATGGAGCAAGAGATATCCCTAATAAAAACCTATTCCACAGTGATTAAGACCTCAGTCTGGGTGGAAAGTTCACCTTCCAGCATAACAACAACAATAGGCAAACAGCCAAGGCAACAGAAAAGTGGCTTAGGGACAATCCTGTGAATGTTTTAGAGTGGCACAGCCCTGAATTGAATCCTATTTGCCATGTAAAATGGGAGAGAATCCCCCAATTCAGGTATGAAAAGCCTTTTGAGTCATCTCCAAAAAGACTCGAGGCTGTAATTCTTGCCAAAGGTGCTTTAACTAAGTACTGAGTAAAGGATCTGAATCAGGCGCCCTTGAAAAAGGTCAAGGCGGTCTAAATACTTTCTAAATACACAGTATCTCACAGAAGTGAGTTCAGTACACTCCTCACATTTCAGCAACCACTTTAATGTATCTTCTCAATGGACAATACTGTAGAAATAAAACTTGGATATATATATTTAGAGTATCAATGTGCAGCTTGTATACAGTACAGATTTACTGTCCTCTAATAACTCAATATACAGTCACTATTATCAAAATAACTGTCAACAAAAGTAAATACACCCTAAGTGATAACAGCTGTACGTCATGTAACCAGGCAAAGCCACACGTCCAATTCATCATGTTCATGTTTTTGTGTAACTTGTATTAGAGGAGTTAAAATTTGGTGCTTTGGGTACAATTCTCTCATACTGACTACTGGATGATTTGAGAATTTGAATTGTTGCTCTCCACAAACATTGCTTAGACTATTAGGAGATCAGTAACACCCTGAAACTGAGTTACAGTACAGTGGCCAGGGACATATAGAGGTTTTCCAAGATGGGTTTATCAAAGAAGTTGAGTCCTCGTGCTGTGCGTCTTGCTGTGGACTTTTTTATTTATATATATATATATATATATATATATATATATATGCTGTAATCCATTTCAAGACGCTTATGTCAGGGATGAGGTTTGCGTCAAACTGTCAGTTTCCTGTTATTAAATTGTTTATTTATTTTTTAGCTATATACACTGTATATTATATTCTGTACAAATTTAAGGGGACATTTTGCAGTATACATCCTTTTATTGCATTGTTTTCTCCAAGTCTTGTCATATAAATCTCTTCGAAATTCATTGAAATTGGTTAGTACATGTACGTTATCTAAGAACCACCAAATTACACAAACTGTGGAAAAACAAACACAAGGAAATGATATCCGTGTGACTAGTTTAATTCATAGGGTTTGCTTAAAAATCTCTGTTTACTCTCTTCTTCAGTGAGACAGTTTACTTTTAATAATTATTAATTCAGAAAAATATCGCACGTCACAGGTTCAACATAAAACGGAATAGAATTTAGATAAAAAACAAAAAGACCTATTTATTTTAATTAATTTTTAATTCCCAAATCTTTACCCTGAAGCCCACCCCCTATAAGACATCTGTCTGTAAATGATATAAGACCTGACCGCATGTTGAGAAAATGCAGAGATGCCTCCTTTTCACCGTTTACTTCACAAAACCACAAAAAGTCCCTCACCATGTTTCCCCCACCTGCGCCTCCATGTGTTGTTTTGAAGAATGGAGGAGTCAGCGTGAGGTAAAAAACTGTTTACTTTACGAAATCTTACTTCCAAATAGCTGTGACCTCTCGGTGAGGTCATTCCACGCTGTGCTTTTTTTGGTTTGCTCTGTTGGAATGGGAAGAGAGGAAGTGGCTGTGGTGCTTTTTCATGAATCATTCTTAGTGTCTTGAGTGAAAATGGTGACATCGATGCACCTTTTATCTTCACTGTATAGTGTATAGTTTCAGTGGGGTCACTTTTCATAGATTTTATAAACAACTTGTATTTAAGTCAAAAGTTATTATGCTTATTGTTTATTTATGCATTTGAAAGCATCCCATTCTACATTTAGTCCGGATATAATAAGCTCCACTCTTCTGGGAGATGTTCCTCTAGATTTTGGAGCTTGTGTGAGATTTATTCATTTTGTTCATACAGTGTAGTTCAGTACCTACAATAAAGTTAATTCATAGTCTACAACACCGGATTTAGATATAAAATAATTTACATTTACCTTTAAAATACTGACCCCACATTAGTGTATGATCAAGAACGCTTACTCAAAGCAGCATGGACATGCATCACAGTCATGAGGCGCAACGGTGTGATCAGTCTCCTAGGAACGTCTGTTTAAATTTAGCAGCAGACGTTCAACATATGGTCTGGTTCACTTAGATCCAGATATCTAAGCAATAAAACACAGAAAAACTCTGTGAAAAGCAGAGCTACAGTGACCACACATCCTGAAGTTTTCAGCAAGACAAGCTGATATCAGTTATTAATTATGTTGCAGGACTTTGTCTTGGAAACAACTTCTGAGTGTGAGAAGCAGCATGAACAGCGATTGTAAAGAAATTCATCTGGCTCGGTGGATGTTTTATAGGAAGCACATGTCAGCATTTACCCTCCGTAAGTGGCAAAGAAAGAAAGATTTATATTTGTCACATGTACTCTAGAGCACCATGAAATTCTTTACATTTCTTTGCATATCCCAGAGATGCTAGGAAGATGGGCTCACAGCGCAGGGTCAGACATTGCACAGTGCCCCTGGACCACAGAGAATCAAGGGCCTTTTCCAAGGGCCCTCAGTGGCAGCTTGGCAATACCAGGGCTTGACCCCATGACACTCGCATCAGTAACTCAGAGTCTTTACCTCCAATCTAACCAAAAAATCTAACCATTTGGTAGACGTGACCTGCAATTCCTTAAATGCAAAGCAGAGGCAGTTTGGTGGTGGTGGGACTTGAACTTATAACCTTCCAATCCTAACACTTTAATCTCAAAGCTACAGCTACTATGTATTGAACATGTTCCTGTAATACGGAAGTGAGAAACGTCAGCGCACCTAATGCCTAATTTGGGTCTAAATAAATAACAGGATTTCATTTCAATTAAAATAAACTTAAATTATAACCAGGACTCGTTTAGCCAGAAATCTGAAATAATTTGCTAAAATGCAGTGATGAATAATTGGACACTCTTTCCAAAGCATTTCTCTCCCTAAAATTAACCACAGCATTGCTGCAGCCTGCACTTTTCCCTCTAGAAGGAAGTGCCCAAGGTACTTTTACATGAATCATGGCATGTTAGAGCCAGAGAGGTGGGAAAGCATCGAAGTCAGTATAAAAGCCCTGTGTTTCAGGAGCACTCATTCGCAGAGGCACGCGGTGCAGTAAACATGGAGATTATAGCTTTAGCTGTACTACTAGTGGCTGTGGGACAGTCATTCACAAAACCGCTTCCCACAGACGAGAGAGAGAGGTGGCTGTTGGCAGAGGTGAGGAAACATTTTCAAAGATGCAACAACTCTGTGGTGTGGAAAATATCTGAGCAAGTGAAATTCATTTTTGTAATAATCTGTTTTTTTATTTTAGTAAACAAAAAATTTATCACAAATTACTCTAGATCTGGACATAGGTAAATTTATGAGACTTTAATTATTATTATTATTTTTTTATACTTTGAGATTTTAAATTTGCTTGGAAAATATTTAAAAAAAATTGTTAACATTTTATTTCTTTTGAACTTGAAAAAACTAAATAATGTCTAGCAACAGGTTTAATTTTCTGGCCATATTTGGGATTGTCTCAAGAATTTGTCTATATTCAAATATGGAATGTTATACTATTTAATATTTGTCCCTTCATGGCTAATAAAAAATAAAAAAAATAATATATATATATATATACACACAATCTATTACAATTTATTTACTGTATATCTCAGTGAATGTATTTTTTTCTCAATCTAGGGCACATTTCTTTTGTATTTACTTTTTAGTAGTTGATTTGACTTATTATTTATACAGTTTCTATTATGCCTTATTTTATCCAAAATTCTAAATTAATTTATGCTTCTTAAAAAGAGTACAAACTCTTGAACTTTTGAAAAAAGAACTCATTGTTTTCTATTTTAAATGTGTGTGTGAATATGCTATATTACAACAATATCCAAGACATCCAGTGAGTGCTAGTTAAAGAAGTATATTGCACATGGATATGATACTGCAGAAGTAGAAGAGATAGTAGTGTGATGCAGTATAGATTGATATATAAGATTTAGACTGGTAATATACATCACTTTTATAAAATATGATCTTCATGTAAGTTTCCTCTATTTATTCTTGTGTAGCGATACCTCAGACGGTATTACGGCATGCAGCCCGGCCTGCTGGGAAAATCCAAATCTTCAGACGTGATGGCCGAGAAGATCCGTGTCATGCAGTCATTCTTCAAGCTGGAAATCACTGGGGAGCTGGATGATGACACACTTGAGGTCATGAACAAGGCGAGATGTGGTGTCCTAGATGTAGGAGAGTACAATCTCTTCCCTCAGAAGCCCAAATGGAAAAACACAGTTGTGACCTTCAGGTGAGTCTTTTTTTTTGGTCATTTTTTTTGCATCTGTTTTTTATTGTTATTTGTTTCACTATTTGTTTTATCACACAGGATAACAAACTACACTCCTGATCTGAAGAAGGAGGATGTGGATAAAGCCATTCATAATGCCCTGAGAACCTGGAGCCTTGTGACTCCTCTGAAGTTCAAGAGGTTGCGTGAAGGCAACGCCGACATCATGATCAGCTTTGGGAGAGGAGGTAGATTCGCTTTTATGATGACTCAGGCTTATCGCATGAAATGTAATTACCTTTTCAGACCTGTTTTTTGCTATCTCGATGTGGTTCAAATCACAGAACATGGAGATCACAACCCTTTCGACGGGCCCGAGGGACTCCTCGCCCATGCTTACCCACCAGGATTAGGCATTGGTGGGGACACACACTTCGATGAGGATGAAACGTGGACGAAAGACTCGAACGGTAACGTACGGTTCTGGGATAATCAATGAATTTATATTCACAGTTCTCAATGAATGCATTTGTTCTAATACACAATTGTTTTCACTGTAACAGCTTATTCATGTGGACTTATATGTAGTATAGCAGAGTCTTTAAATGATCTAAAGCCAATAATCAATTAATGTATAAATATTAGGATAAAACAACAGCATTCTTGGCATCTGCCTTAGTTTTTGATGTAAATTATATATATATATATATATATATATATATATATATATATATATATATATATATATATATATATATATATACACACACACACACACACACACACTATATTGCCAAAAGTGTTGGGTTACCTGGTCATTGTGATTTTTGAGCATTGCATTTCACATTCAGTTCCTATTTGCTCTTATATTTCCCTCCACTCTTCTGGGAAGATATTCCACTAGACTTTGTTGTGTGCTTATGGATATCTGTGTTCATCAGCCACAAGGGTATTAAAAAAGGCAGGTACAAATGTAGGGTTAGGAGACCTGGGATGCAGTCAGCGTTCCTATAATTCTCAAAGGTGTTCAGTAGGAAAGAGATCAGAGCTCTATAGCAGGCACTCAGGATCTTCATCTAATCTTTCCTGAAAAATGTTATTATAGCGCATCTAAAAAACGTCCTGTACAGTTTGGAAAAGAACCACATATAGCAAGAAAGGTCAGGTGACCCAATACTTTTGGAAATATATTGCACAATGCTCATATTCGCACTTCTGATAGATACCAAACTGCATTTTGTTGCTGTGTACCTGTACAATAAAATAAAAATAAAGTTGTATCTATCTAAAGTTGTTCCTATAAAGCTGAATGAGAGAATTAGTCAATCTACTGTATATAAGAAATTTAAAGTTTTGAAAGAGTTCCTCCGATTCCTCTTGCAGCATACAACCTGTTCTTAGTTGCGGCTCACGAATTCGGCCACGCTCTCGGCATGGCTCATTCTAACGACCCTGGCTCACTGATGTTCCCGGTTTACTCATACGCCAAAGGATTCCCTCTGTCTGAAGATGACATCAAAGGCATACAAGAACTCTACGGTAAATACAAGACTTATGATATTGTTAATAGAACGGTTGACGATACACATCTCTATTGCTTGTCATGCCACGCTTTTAACCAGCCTTGTGTTTCTGGCTGATTTCTAGGCCCCAACCCAGATCATGAGAAATTTAAACCTAAACCCGAGGCTCCAAACAAATGCGACCCCGAGTTAAGCATCGATGCCGTGACCGAGCTCCGTGGAGAGACACTTATTTTCAAAGACGGGTGCTCTATGATAAAGATATTTTTTTGGCATTTCACTCCAACAAATTCATTACTGCATCATTAGTTTTAAACTCTGCTCTAAATGTAATTGTGTTTCTACTTCATCTGGCAGATATTTTTGGCGCTTGCACCCACAGTTCACTGAACCCGAACTCACGCTTATTCATTCCATATGGCCTCAACTCCCAAAGAAAATAAATGCGGCTTATGAGAACCTTGAGAAGGATCTGGTCATCATATTCAGTGGTTTGTATTTTCCTTTCACATAATGCTCTTTAAATAATATCATTGTTCATTATAAAATGATTATATTGATCAGATCGCCACTGTGCTGTCTAACTGGCACATGTCACACTCATGCACATTATCTAATTACAACCATACAATTTCAAACTAGCAAAGTATAGCATGCTAGCTAGCATTATGCTAACTATTATGTAATTGAAGCCATAAATCAGGTTTGCTAGTAAGAAAGCTAACTGTCTGACTATGCTTATGTGCTAGTTGTGATGTTGTGCTGATTAGTACATAATATAGGCCATTAGCCATATTTGCTTTCAAGCTAACTAACATTAAGCAATTGCAATCATTAGCTCCCCTAGCAAGCTAACACTTGACAGGATATTATCCTAAATTAACGTTTAATTTAAAAAATCTGTTGCTACCCAAGTGTATATATAGTGTACATACAGTATATATATATGTAGGCTAGCTAATGTTCAGCCCATTACATTTTTTATGGCAAACTATTATTATAATTAATCCAAGCATTGGCTAATCCAAGCATTATTGCAACAAAGCAAATTAGTCTAGCTAATAAAAGGCAAACTATAAGGCTTGAACTGCAAAAGAGTAAAAAAATATGATCGCTTTAGCTTCCAGATAACAAATACCCTTTATCTTTAACAACATATTATAATTATTATCATTATTATTATTATTATAATTATTATTATTATTATTATTAGTAGTAGTAGTAGTAATATTGTAGTATAATATCCATGAATATCTATGGTATTGTCAACATTATATTTATACTCATCCTTAATTATGTTTTTTATGTTATTTGGTGGGGAAGTGGTAGTTCATTGGCTAATGCTGGGGCTTACTGATTGGAAAGTCAGAGGTTCAGTATCACCAAGATGCCACTGCGGGACCCCAAACAAAGGCCCTCAACCCTCTCTGTTCCAGGGACACTTCACTATGGCTTACCCTGCAATCAGACCCCAGTTTTCCACCAAGCTGGGATATGCAAGAAAGTATTTCACTGTGCTGTAACGTATATGTGACAAGTAAAATGTTTCTTTCTCTCTGTTGAAGGTATCAGAATGTGGGCTCTCAACGGTTACACCCTGGTGCAAGGCTACCCAAAATACATCCACACGCTGGGACTCCCTAAATCCATACGCAAAATCGACGCTGCGGTTCACATCCGTGACACGGGCAAGACTCTGCTCTTCACTGACGAGGAGTACTGGAGGTAGATTGAAACTCATATCAAAAACATCAGAAATTGGAAATACATCATACATTAAATAGAGAAAATCAAGAATAAAGTGTGTGCAGAAGGTTGAGTCTGAACACTGACATCGATTTCATTCACAGTTACAATGAACAGAGTGGCACCATGGATCAGGGATACCCCAGGTCTATAAAGGACGACTTCCCTGGGATGCAAGAGAGAGACGGGGACGAGGTGGATGAGGTGGACGCTGCCACCTATAAAAATGGTATGGGTCAGTTTTATCATGCTGAACACAACTGATATTCAGTGTTGTACTTCAGACAATATGTGAGATACAGTAAGGTGGGGGGGTGTGGTGCTATAGGAGAAATATTCCATCCTGAAGTGTTTTATTTGATTACAATCTAAAAACATAATGTCATCTGTTTAGACTTGGAATTAATGTTGGGTGAAAATGGCTGGTAGTCCCCGAGTTAAGATAGTTCCAGTTTCTGTGCTTTTGCTGTTTCAAAGCCCAATTTTAGCTTTTGTTTTTCTCCTTTTTATCTGTGTCTTCGGACACTGAAACAGAGCGCAGTAAATTAGTCTCATCTACATATCGTAAAGTTTATACTGTAAAGTTTATACTGTAAAGTTTATACATTGCTGTTCTGTAAATTGCGCTAAATGATGTTCTGTAATGCTAAATTATTAACAAATTACAGTATCCCTATACTGATCACTACTGATTAAGAGTCCTGGGTAGGCTAAGCCACGTCTCGACTTTTTAGGTTACGATGCACATATCGGAAAGCATCTCCATCGTAAATTGGGGACTACCTGTACGTGTTATGGGACATTCTAGAATATCTATACATCATTTTTTTCCTTTGTGCTTCATTTTTAACAGGATACTTGTACCTGTACCATGAGAACCTGCAGTATGAGTACAGCTACAATAGACGGAAAGTCACACGCATCATGAGAGCCAATGAACTGCTGCACTGCTGAGCTCTTACAATGCGCACGTCTCTCACAACCTTTACTTTATTACTAACTTACAAACAACGCGGGATGTTTTTTTTTTTTTTATTTATGAATATTTTTCAAATACTGAGCTGGTTCAGTTAAAAACAAAGATGCAGTAGATCTGATTATTTGTGCATGTGTTTATAGTTTGGTGAGATTGTACCTAAAAGCCTACAGAAAGGCTACAGAAAAAAGAAAGAAAATTTTATTTGTCAAGTTTACATATATGACATTTTGGCAGACGCCCCTATCTAGAGCAACTTACAAATATCTCATTCATACAACTGAGCAGCCTTGAGCTTTAAGGAGGGCCCTGCTTGGTGTGGCTGGGATTTGAACTCATGACCTTCAGATCCAGTGCATTAACATTTAAGCTACCATTTTACAGCACTGTGAAATTATTTCTCCACTTATCTCAGCTTGTTAGGAAACCTGGGTCAGAGTGGGTACAGTACCCATAAATAGAGAAGGTTGAGAGCCTTGGTCAAGGGCCTTTGTTAACAGTGGCAGTTTGGAAATATTGGGGCTTAAACCCCTGACCCCCTAATCAGTAACTCACAGCCTTAACCACTACGCTACTACTTCTACTTTACTTAGATAAGACCTATAATATTCCTTTACGACAAGTGCCAGGTTTCATACAGTAATTTTTTTTACACAAATCCAGTGTGTTAATCGGTTAAACTGATATCATAATTGTCAAAAGCACTGAACGAGGTGGTATCAAAAAGTTACGAGACTTGTAACATGCCAACAGGTGGCAGCACACGGCTGCACGCACAGTCACAGAGGGCACCGACTTTCATAAGACATCGTCCTGTGTTTATCGGGAGCTGTGCAACTGGTGCTATTAGAATTATAGAAGACACGCTTTGAAAAAGAAGACTTCCAGGACACATTTCAGAGGTGGCAGGAACATGGGGAGCGCCGTATTGTTCTGCAAGAGGACTATTTTGAAGGTGTCTAAACGTAGATAGATAAAGTACTTTCTTGTAAACAAAGCTATACTCTAAACTGTTTTTGATACCACCTCGTGTGTAACCATTGAAATAAGTCTGCATAGATCATCTCAATAAACTTTTTATTCCTACAGGTGTAATCAAGACTTTTTTTTGTCAATTTAGATTTACACACTTGACTCTGGTGTTCATGATAGACAATTGAAGTGTGGTATTTGATATGGTCCTAGATGGCTCTTATTTCAGGTCCACATTTGTCACTCATAAAATTATTTAGCTCCTGTGAACCTGACCTCATAATTGACAAAATACATATTCATGACAATTGATATAAAGCTACACAGAGCTTATTCCAAAAGGCATGTGGTATTATAAAGACTGTTTTGACAATCATGATGTCATTTGAACCTTTATGGGTATTATTTCATGTACAGGTTTATTCCAAAAAATCAGTCATGATGTCAAGTTTGTGGACACCTGACCATGAGATATGTCCCTATTTGCTCTTATATTAACCTTCACTTTTCTGAAAAGATGTTCAACTACATTTTATTGAGTTTTGTGCTCATTCAGCCACAGGGGTGGTAGTAAATTCAGGTACTGATGTAGGTGAGGTGAGGAGGTCTGGGGTTCAGTCAGCGTTCACATTCATCCCAAAGGTGTTCAACAAGGTTGAGGTCAGAGCTCTATAGCAGATCACTTAAGATCTTCCACAAACTTGCAATCATGCACAGCATATCTTTAGTGCACAAGTGAATTGTCATGCTGGAACAGGTTTGAGTCTCCTAGTTCAATGGTATATACCTTTGTATATACCATTGTGTCACTCCAAATTTGAGGAAGAAATAAATTTAAGTGGAAAAGCCAGGTGTTCCAATACTTTTTTCCATAAAGTGTATGTTAAGGTTTATTTTGACATAGCACAGAGGTTTTGGGTTTTTTTCCCCAAAAGAGACAAGTACAGGACACACCTTTAATACCTTGTCATCTCATGTTGCATCTTTATTATGTGACTAATATTACACGGAGCAAGTCAAGTGTTATGGTGTTTTAATGTGCGATACATCAGCATACATTTACATTTATGGCATTTGCCAGACGCCCTTATCCAGAGAGACTTACATTTTACTCAGTCATACAACTGAGCTGTTAGGGGCCTTGCTCAGGGGCCCAGAAATGGCAGTTTAGAGTGGCCGGGATTTGAACTTACAACCTTAGGTAGCAAATCCAATGCCTCAACCACTAAGCGACTACCTCCCACTCAGGATACATCAGCTCTGAAAGCGACATAACACAACATCAACAAAATTCTGTGTCAGGTAACTGATAAAAACAATCTTTTCTACTACCAATATCTTTTGTACCAAGTTTTTATAAACAGAAAGATGGGTTTCACATGTAGCCTTTGGAGCACTACCACTATAGGTAACATAGAGTTGTATAAATCTGGAACCATTCGAATACTAAATGCCTTTCCTTTAACTTTGATGTTGGCACAATGATGAAATAAAGTGTTTGATGTTGACTTGATATTTAATGTATTATTTATTAGTGCTTTTCTATCATGGCGTTTTAGTGGCGCACAAATAAAATATTACGAGATTAAAGTCATAATATTTGAAAAAGTCTTACGAATTATGAGAATAAAATCGTAGCAATACAAGAATGAAGTCTTTATGCCACAACACGTTGGGACTCCAGGTGAAGTACTGGATTTCTTCAATCATCATACTCACAGTCTGCTGAGAAACACAAAAGAGCCGATTTCTTTAATGATTGTCTGATTTTACCTTCGGAATAAATTACGTTTACTACAGAACCACCGCATCTTCCGTTTACTAATTATAACTCTGTGCCGATGTGCCAAAAGACAATGAATTTCCTTAATGCTAAATACTATGCTAAAGTAGGATTTCACCAAATTCTCAACATCCATTTTATACAAAACCGGGAAACGTTTCTTTGGTAAGAATTGGTAAGAATTTATTCTAAAAATATTTTGACTGTATTCTCATAATTTCCTCTTTATTTTCCAAATATTTCAACTTAATTTTTCATATTGCTACGACTTTATTCTCGTAATTTTATTACTATTATTACGCGTTAAATATTATATATTTTTTTATGTGGCACTAAAACGTTGTCATAATTTTCAGTAGGCTGAAAAGTGAAATAAATTCTTATATAAGTGCGTTTGCCTCTCTGCAGTAACTTTACAATTGTGATAATTGTCCAATGGACACCGGGTCAATAGTTTTAAATATTTTAGTACATTTCTAGATAGTTATCTAGGTTTTGTTGAGAATACAGATAGTCCCTGAGTTATGATGGTTCGACTTACGATCTTACGATGACGATAGTAATACGACAAAATTGTAAAAATATTAATAATTTTACACAACATGCGCAGGCAGCAGCATACGATGTAGGATACGTTGGACTGCGCAGCTGGGATGAGCGAATCTCTGTGTTTATTTATATTTCAGTTTATAATATATAAATATATATATATAAATTTATTTATAACAGTTTCCTACAGCAATTTAAGTGATAAAAGCAAGTCTTCCAAGCGCCCATGCATGAAGCAGTAAAGTACCATCTTCGAAATTATCATATTTTTGACTTACAATGGAGTCGTCGTAACATATCTCCATCGTAAGTAGAGGTCTACCTGTATATCCTGTATCCTATCTCGAGTGATTAAAGCAGCAGGTGTGAATGTGTAGGTAAGATACAGAGGCAGCTTAATGATATTTGTACATGAAAAATTATACAGAAAGCTTCTTCCCCTTTCAATCCCAGTTGTTGCCTTTGCTTTGAAAAACCACAGCTGAAGAAAAGGGTCTATCAAGTCTCATTTGTCAATAGTAATTAACTGCTATTAGATTATTGTATGCTGAGTCAGGAATGTTAATAGATATGTATATGTAATGCATATATACAGTAAGTACCGTATTTTCCGGACTATAAGCCGCTACTTTTTTCCCACGCTTTAAACCCCCAGTTGCAACAGAAATCATATAAGCACAGACAGGTTTCCAAAACTCCTGCTTTTTTATTTTTTTTGGCAACAGCCTTACGGGTTAGTCAAAGAAACTTAGAAATGAGCATCAGAAAATAATAAGGACATTTTCCTCGGTCTTGCACACATGCAGTAATACCGGGAAAATGCGGCGGCATGCTATTCCCAAAATGCCACTCAGCTCTTAAAGGAGCCACAACATATTTCACCCGTTACACCGTGTAACAGACACTGTCTTTCGTTAAAGCCTGTGTAAAGTTCATAAGTTTCGATGTAGATACCTGCGGCTTAGACAGGTGCGGCTTATTTATGTTCAAAATAAAAATCTTTGTCAAATTCAGTGGGTGCGGCTTATATATTGGTGCGATTTATAGTCCGGAAATTACGGTACATATGGGGATGTAGTATGTATGTGTGAGACTTCTGAAAGTAGAAAAATAGAATAGCCTTTATTTGTCACATATACATAACAGTACAGTGAAATTCGTTCTTCGCATATCCCAGCTTGCTCAGAAGCTGGGGTCACCGCGCAGGGTCAGCCATGATACGGCCCTGGAGAACAGAGGGTTAAGGGCCTTGCTCAAGGGCCCAAGAGTGGCAGCTTGACGTTACCGGGGCTTGAACCCCTGACCTTCTGATCAGTAACCCAGCAAGATTTTATACTGTTTTATCTACTTTTGTTTTGGTTTGTAGGGTGTTTTGTGAGGCTTTTGTACGTACTGCTGTATGAAGCCAAAGGCAGATTTTAGTATTATGATTTATTATGGCTGTAATGTTCCTATTATCATTTTTGTCACAAGACTCTTTACTTAATCAACATTTATGTAAAAAGACTCTAATGTGACTCTCAGCACAACAATATAATAATAGAATGATATTAATGAGTCAAACACTGATTTATATCTATTCAAACTGTCATGAGCCCCAAACCTTCTGTTCAACCACTTCAAAAGAAAATCACGCAAAAAAGGTCACGTGTGTTGTGGTGAGTTCGAGTCTGAAGTTCTTTCCACAATTTATTCCTCTCCAAATGTTCTGCTTGCTGTTGAACTGATGCTGAACTGTATGTAGGTGATCAGTAGATACACCAAGCGCCAATCAAAACGAGTTTAAAATAGAGCGAGCGCTCGATCCTGATTGGTTGTCTTGTTTGACCAGTTGAATTTGAATTTGAAATGTAGTGAAGTTAAATTTAAAGTCTCCCCAAATCGAAATACTTCAGCAAAGTACTGATACACCAAAAAACAGCTTAAGAACAGTAATGAATTACATTTACTTCATTACTGTCCATCGCTGATTAGTACATCACCCTGAACTCTGACCTGCTGACCACGACCCTTGTTTTTTTTTTCTCAAAATGATGTTTTCTCTGTTCATTCTTTATTTTGGATGTGAAATATGTATTTACTGTAAACTGCATTTGCTAGCGTGACTCTGCCATGACACAACATATCCTTCTTTCCCCGTAACTGCAAACTCAAACTAAGCTCAAATCCCAAACCTCAATTGGCAGCTCCAAGTGTTTGCTTAAAACCTACACACACACACACACACACACACTCAAACAGAACACCACAAATCTTTCAGTGTGAGGCTTCTTACATGCTTGTTTCTTTTTCTTGATACCAGTCTGGGAAGTCACATGCTTTATGTTATTTATTGGCCTTAATATATGCAGTGGTATAAAAAAGTTTCCAGACGAGCTCTGTTTACAAGAAAGTACTTTATTTATCTATGTGTACACACTATCACCTTCAAAATAGTCCCCTTGCACAGTTATACATCGCCTCCAGCGTTCCACAACAGCGTCAAAACGGCGTGAGATCGTGTGGCTTGTCCTCTGACAATCGTTATGCGCAAGTTGCTGAATAGGCTTGAGCTCGTTGAAGGTGTTCCTGATCTCTCGTCGTCTTCCAGTGACGTTCCCCTCTTGAATCACGTGTGCCACTCAAAACACCTCAACCGACTCTTTGCAGCATCGCCGTATGCCAGACGTGTGTCACGTCAAACGTCTTTCGGTTGCATGCATTATTTCATGTTTGCTCTTTGTTTTAACTTGTCCATGATGAAATTGCAGACGTGGTAAAACAGGTGGTCTGATAGCACCAGTTAGCACCATTAGTCTCGAAACTTTTTGACACCACCACGTATTTTCTGGAATAACTCTAAAACATTGGGATTGTGTTTGAACTGCAGACCTATAACCTTTTTTTTCAATAATGGTTCCAAAATTAGCATTTTGAGAAAAAAAACAATCATACTGGTCTTGTTTGTTCTTGTTCTGCTGTTTGTCATCAGTTTGCTCTGGTTATCTTGACTCATGATTCCAAAAGGGAAAAATATCACCAGAAGCTTACTAAGGAAACAGGAATTGCCCAAGAGGAACCTGGAAAACAAAGTCACCCACAGCAAGATATAAAAATATTTATTTTTTTATGTCCAGAGGGATTTTTTCAGCTCTCGTTCTTCATTTTTCACACAACTAGAGGCAAACATTCACAAAATCCAATGGCATAATTTCCAGCAGTGGGGAAGTTCATCAAAGTTTTTTCCTCAATGACGTTTCATAGTAAGTAGATGTTTTTTGAAACAGGATTCATTCCAGCAAGAATTATTCAGTGTAGGATTGTATGTATGTGTAAAGCTAGAAAGGTAAGTTGTTAAGGTTGCTGTTTTATAGCATGATACATTTTTGTGTATTTTTATATATTTGTGTTACTTCTTTTGGACTTTGGCTTAACATGTGTGCACTATATTCGCAGATTTCTGTTACTGTTTGCCAGGAGTGGAAACTGATGTTATTCTGTTGTGCATCAAGACTTGGAGTGTTGTGTGTCGTGAGATGCTTTTCTGCTCGCCAGAGTCATAAAGAGAGATGATTTGAGTTTCCCAGAAAAATACTGGAGCCTGAGCAGTATAAATCTTGAATCCAGAGCACAGGCAGTAGATATCACTCAACAGACAATTGGTCTGGCTTTCTAGACATGGTACGTGAATGGAAAACTTTTGTGTTATCAGTAAACGTGAAATGCTGAACTGTGGTCATGAAATTTGGTGGAATAGTGAACTATACTACAGGGATTAGTGAATTCAGAGGATAAGAGATCAGAGATAACAAGACCTTCTCTGCTCACCTAAACTCTATCAGAATCAATGTCTTATGTTATAATGTATTTTTGGCCATGAAAATGTTTTTTTTTTTTTTAACCATAAACTCTATATTGCTCGAAGCTCTCACTTTGAACACTCAGACTGTGATTGGTCAGAGAGCTCACTAATCAGACTCGCAAACCGCATCTGTAGCAAACTGTAAAAGCTGAAATATATTAGTTGTTTTTCCGTAGAAATTGCACAAAAAACATAGAATTGAAATCCCCAGGTAAACCGTAATGCACAGAATTAAAAATGAACATAAATACAGGGAAAACCGGGGTCATTTTATGAGGTTAATATCGATGCTTCTGCTGTTGATGATGTATGCGGAAGGTGCGGTTGTGGCTCCAGTGAAAAGAGACTTGTTGAATTGTGTTCATTGGGTTTTGTGCTTTAGTGATGACGTTCATTCTGAATGTATGAGATTCCTGTCTCTGTTTTACTGTGTTTCTGTACAATATTGATGGTATCCATGGCTGTAGTGTCATAACGATGGTATTAAGAGGTCGCATTCCAATATGGCGGACGCGAGTGGCCGCTAGGTGTCAGTAGAGAGTCACGCGTTACAGTTTCACACCCACGAAGAAAAGCAACTTCCCGTGTTTCGTTTGTTTCCTTTTTCGCTGACGGTCGTTTCTGGGGTTTTTTCCCACCCGACAACCTGAATTAATGCTGACCGATTTTCCTTTTTATTTTACGTAAATATTGCTTTTAAATATCTACATCCCGGTAGTTTATTAGAAACCATTTTATTCTTAGACCTGGAGTTTTTTTTTTAAACCGGGCTTGAAAACACTGTTCAGGATCCAATCCTAAATAGTGACTAATCGGATATGAAGTGCACTATGGAGGGTTCGCAGTGTGTTATCTCACACCCTATGTAGTCCACTCAGGTAAGTGAGGACGAGTCTGTTTGAGATTCGGCCATGAACATGTAATAAACATGCTTGAGTAGGTCAATGTTGTCAATCTGTTTTTAATTGAGTTGAAAACTATTAACCTTTTTATTAAATTAATTATTTAAGAGTAGGTTCCGAAGTTTGAATAGTTTCTAGGTAAAGAAATTGAATCTTTATTGGTTTTTAGGTAGAGGTCGACCGATATGGGTTTTTCTCTGGCCGATATATGATACCGATTTTTTTTGGACCGATTGAAGCATCGGTAAAAATACAGATGCAAAGATTTATTTCTCGTTCTCTCTTCAATGTAGCATCATATTAACCAATAAAATGTTAATCCCAGAGCAGTTCAATACAATTGTATTGTATCACATGTAATGCTTTCATCGTTTTCAGATGCCTATTGTTACTCCAACTGGATCTTCTCCTCCATCTGTAAGTGGAAGTGTTGAAGATCCAAAGAAGCTGGACCGAGCTGAAACATTGAGCTGTAGCAGAACATTTCCACAGGATGCTCCTCCTCCTGCTCGGGGGCTTCCTGAACAGCGGAGAGTATTTGACTGTATAGAGGTCTTACAGCTGAATCCAAGTCCCAAGCGGCATGAGAAAACCTCTGAAGATGTTGAGCGAGTGTCCGGTCAGTCAAAAAAAAGAGAAGAGGCCATCAAAGGGATCAGCATCAGCAGCACGGCTTTTATCGGCCCGGCATGTCGGCCGCAGCCTGTGATCGAGGACGAACTGAGCGAGTTTTATAAAGAGCTTGCGCAGATCGACCAGACGGATGCTGGAGATGGGAATAGTGAAAATGTCTCTCAGGCCTGTACTAAAGAAGGAAATGGCGAGTCTGTGTCTCAATTCTGGGTTCCACCACACACTGGAGGTAGGACAAGTGAGAAGGTTAGGTTCTGGGCTCCATCAGACACTATAAACGGAAATAGTAAGAATTTATCTCAGTCCTGGGCTCGATCAGACACTTTCGATAGAAACAATCAGCCTGTATCTCACTTCTTTGCTCCACTGGACACACAAGTTGGAAATTTTGAGAATGTACGTCAGCTCTCAAACCCACCAGCTATTAAAGAGAGAGGAAACCCCCACAGGAATGCCTACAGGCCTTATCCTGCTCCATGGCCAAACACAGCCGACAGGAATGCACCGCAATGGAGACAGAATTATGACACGACCTGCAATTGGTCAAACCCACACAGCTATCAAAATCAGTGGCAGCTTCCTCCACCAAACTTCCGCTTTCATCCTCCACCTCCGAATCCCACGTACCCGGCGTACTCCCAGTCTCACGGACACCAGTACGGTCAGCTCGAGGACAGCAGCTTCCAGCTCGGTCCTGACCCCAGACCCGCTTCATCTCACAGCCCTGCTCCGTACGAAGCGTTCGAACGACGGCGGTATGAGGACCAGGATTACCAGGACGCGAACCGACACCAGCGTTACGACTCTCCGTCTCTGGTGTTGATTTTGATGAGAGGAGTCCCAGGTTCCGGGAAGACGACCTTAGCTAGGTGAGTTTTTTGATTGTGCAGGTGAATAAAACACAGAAAAATAATCTAGCGATCTTTATAAGTATTTAAAATTTTTATTGATCAGGCTTTAAACTAAAACTCGACTGGTCTTCTCAAATCTGAGTATAGCAAGTGATGTCAAATCAACGTGGCTGCTCATAGCATCCATAGTAAACAAAGAAGAATTCGCTTTCTGACTTCTAACACATGGCCCCTTTCACAAACAGGTCTTAGAAAAGAGACGAAATAAAACCAGACGCTCTTTTCCTGTGGTGTCTGCAGGAAGATGCAGCTCTACCTCTGCCATGTCAATCTGTATTATATGTCTATAATCTTCATCCCGTTTTACCAGAGCGATGCAGCGGTGCTTTAGTCGTTCAGACTGACATTCGGATATTTATAAATCCACTGTAATAACACAGAAGGTTGTGCTTTTTTTTTTTTTTTAGGCAAATATCATCCAGCGGTCCGAGTGGACTGATCCTCAGCACCGACGATTACTTCTACCAGAAGGACAGCTACCACTTCGAGCCCGCTCTGCTTAGCGCCGCCCACACCTGGAATCAAAACAGAGGTGAATCTGCGCTGATTTTTCTAGAGGTTTTAATGATAATATAATGATTTTAATGGTCGTTTTGTGATTTGTTTTGCCTAATTATAGCCAAAAAAGCCATGCTGGACGAGTACACACCGGTTATTATAGATAATACGAACGTTCAGGCCTGGGAGATGAAGCCGTACGTGGCAGCGGTAAGTCCCTGCAGTGGGAATAGAGCTTTAATAAAGGGCACAGAATTTGTTGATTTATGTTTGTACTTTCTTTGATCAACGTATCTTTGTTTTCCTTTTTTATCACGTTGCAGGCACTAGAGATGGGGTACAGAGTGGACTTTGTTGAGCCGGACACCAGCTGGAAGTGTGATCCTGCCGAGTTAGAGAAGTAGGTCTGCTCATAATTAGGGTATAATAAGCGAAGCATCTCCTGACTGATCCGAAACCCAAAGGGTTTATTACATATCATTAAAATAAAACAAATTTTAACTTTTCCTTGACTTTTCCTGCCATATGTGGTTCTTCTCCAAACCGTTCTCCCAGTTATCGGAGGCACACAATTGTATTGGACGTCTTTGGATGCAGTAGAAGTTAATTTTTCCTTCACTTAAACTAGAAGACCCAAACCTGTTCCAGCATGACAATGCCCCCTGTGCACAAAGCAAACTCCATAAAGATATGCTTTACATGGGTTGGAGTGGAAGATCTCCTGCTATAGAGCTCTGAACCTCTCTGCACCACTTTACTAACACCCTTATGGTGAATCTCACACAAATCTCCCCAAGCACACTCCAAAATCTATTGGAACATCTTCCCAGAAGATCTTCCCAGAGGTTATTATAAGAGCAAATTGGGACTAAATGTGGTTCAGTATGTTCATAAAACACACTTAATCAGGTGTCCACAAATGTTTTGCCCATATAGTGTGTTCTGTAAGTCAGTATAGTGATATTTTTTTAACAAATTCTTTTCAACAATGTACATTAATACTGAAGACGTCCAAATTAAGAAAAAACACACATGGGATTATGTTGTGAACAAACAAGGTTGTCTCCTGGAATAGTTTTCCACCAATCTTGAAGCAGTTCCCAGAGGTGTTAAGTACTTGTTAACTGCATTTCATTCACTTTGAAACTTTCTCAACTGGATTTAGATCTGGTGATTGTGGAGGTCATCTGATGCAGCACTCCGTCAGGCTCCTTCTTGTTGGAAAGCAGATGCAGCCACATGGGGTAGAATGTCGTTGCAAAATGCTGTGGTTAAATGCCCTCAATTTTGACTAAATCATTAACCAGCAAAGCCATCACACTTCTTCCTGCATGCCTCTTAGTGAGAACCACATTTTCAGGAACTGTCCGGTCACCTTCTCTATGTCTAACAAATACATGGTGGTTAGAACCAAAAATCTCAAATTTTGACTCATCTGACCTAAGGACAGTTCTCCACTCATTTAATATCCATTCCTTGTGTTTCTTTGCCCAAACAAGTCTCTTCTACCTATTGTTCTTCCGAAGTAATGGTTTCTTTACCGCAATTCGACCATGACTCGCTCAGTCTCCTCTGAACAGTGGATGTTAAGATGTGTCTGCCACTGGTAATGCTAATAAACTTATCCTCTGCAGCAGAGGTAGCTCTGGGTCTTCCTTTCCTTTCATGAGAACCTGCTTCATCATAACGTTTGATGGTTTTGCATGATTTCTTGCTACAATAAGGATTTGAACATTAGTTGGTGAAGCATTAATTAGGGCTCTTGACTCCCACAAGACAACTGATGGTCTAAAGCACATAAAGAAGGCAAGAAATGTATTCTGGGATGTTTAACACGTTTTTGTTTACTACACAATTCCATGCATGTTCTTTCTTAGTTTGGTTTTTCGTCAGTATTAGTTGTACAATGTTGAAAATAATAACAAATAAAAAAAAATCAAGACTAGACATTGAAGGAAAAGGCGTATCCAAACTTCTTTCAGTAAACTCCTTCCTCCTTGTGTCACCAGGAGGAATCATCATGGAGTCCCGAAGAAAAGTTTAATAAACATGCTGGACCGATTCGAGCTCCCGATCAGCGTGGACATTGTGATGAATTCCCATGAGCCTTCTCATAAAAGAAATTAACATCATTCCGGACACTGAAAATGAAAAATATCCAGAAAATAAATGCGTAGTTTGTTTGTTGATTAATTAACAGAAATTGACAGTGTTTTCTCAGGGCTAATCTGTTTTTAGGTATAAAAAAGTACTCTGATCTCTGGGTTTAAACAAATTGAACATCACTAATCTAATAAGATGAGGTCTATGAAGCATTCGATCTTCAGAAAATGTCCAGGAATCTTCCCTGGAGAACCTCTAAATTAATTATTTGTCAAAAAAAACTGGAATGCTTGGGTTTTTCTGCATATTGTGAGCATTTTTTGCCCTTTGATATTTTTATATCAGACGTCTGATGCTGCATTCAGTTTCTACCTAAAATCTGAGTCAGTGAGATGAACAGATCAACCCAGAGATCATTTCATTTTTATCTCTATGATCTGATTTTAATGACGCTGTTGAACCCTCAGGTAAAATGACAACAAAGAAATTCCACAATGAAAAATATTTACATTCTGTTTTACCTTCCTGTTTTTATTATTAGTGTTTATTACGAATGTTATGTGTTTATAATACTAATTATTACAACTTTTGTATAGTAGAATTGTAATAAAATATATACATTTAACACATCCTGCACATCATTTTTTATATTCTTGTATTCTGTTATTCTTACACAATATCAATAATTATTATTATTCCATGATTATTTTCTTTTTTGTTTTAAATCAATAGTCTCATATAAAAAAAATTACAGCAGTGTGTGAGAGAAAGGTATGAATTTGAGTGTGTGTCTGTGTGAGAATGAGTGATAAGTGTGTAAGAGTGATATTATAAACGAGTGTGTTTGAGTGTGACGTGGTTATGAATGTGTGAGAGAGAGTCAGGTTTGAATGTAAGAGTGTGTGTGAGAGTGTGTGAGAGTTAGATGTGAGTGTTAATGACTGATGACTGTGTTTGAGTGATGTGGTTATGAATGTGTTTGTGTGTGTGTGTGTGTGTGTGTGTGTGTGTGTGTGTGTGTGTGTGTGAATGAGTGATGGTGTGTGAGAGTGGCGTGGTTATGAATGTGTGTGTGTGTGTGTGTGAATGAGTGATAGTGTGTGAGAGTGGCGTGGTTATGAATGTGTGTGTGTGTGTGTGTGTGTGTTCGTGTGATAGAATGAAATGTGTGTGTAAAAGTGACGTGGTTATGAATGAGAGTGTGTGTGTGTGAAAGAGACGTGATTATAAAAGTATGTGTGAGGGAGTGAGGTTTGAATGTGTGTGTGTTTGTGTGTGTGAAAGTGAAATGTGAGTGTGTGTGAATGAGTGACTGTGAGAGTGACGTGGTTATGAATGAGTGTGTGTGTTTGTGTGTGTGAAAGTGAAATGTGAGTGTGTGAATGAGTGACTGTGTGTGAGAGTGACGTGGTTATGAATGAGTGTGTGTTTGTGTGTGTGAAAGTGAAATGTGAGTGTGTGTGAATGAGTGACTGTGTGAGAGTGACGTGGTTATGAATGAGGGTGTGTGTTTGTGTGTGTGAAAGTGAAATGTGAGTGTGTGAATGAGTGACTGTGTGTGAGAGTGACGTGGTTATGAATGAGTGTGTGTTTGTGTGTGTGAAAGTGAAATGTGAGTGTGTGTGAATGAGTGACTGTGTGAGAGTGACGTGGTTATGAATGAGGGTGTGTGTTTGTGTGTGTGAAAGTGAAATGTGAGTGTGTGTGAATGAGTGACTGTGTGTGAGAGTGACGTGGTTATGAATGAGTGTGTGTGTTTGTGTGAAAGAGAGACGTGATTATAAAAGTATGTGTGAGGGAGTGAGGTTTGAATGTGTGTGTGTGTGTGTAAGAGAGTGAAATGTGTGTGTGTGTGTATATGTGTGTGAATGAGTGTTTGTGTGTGAAAGTGGCGTGGTTATGAATGTGTGTGTTCGTGTGATAGAATGAAATGTGTGTGTGAATGAGTGACTGTGTGTGAGAGTGACGTGGTTATGAATGAGTGTGTGTGTTTGTGTGTGTGAAAGTGAAATGTGAGTGTGTGTGAGAGTGACGTGGTTATGAATGAGTGTGTGTTTGTGTGAAAGAGGGACATGATTATAAAAGTATGTGTGAGAGAGTGAGGTTTGAATGTGTGTGTGTAAATGAGTGATGACTGTGTGAGAGTGACATGTTTATGAATGTGTGTGTAAGAGAGAGCGTGACGTGATCATAAATGAGTGTGTGTGTGAGTGGGACATGATTATGAGTGTGCGACGTGATTATGAATGAGTGTGTGGGTTTGAGTGTGTGAGTGACGTGGATTATGAATGAATGAATGAGTGTGTGTGTGTGTGTGTGTGTGTGTGTGTGTGTGTCTCTCTCTCTCTCTCTCTCTCTCTCTCTCTCTCTCTCTCTCTTCTCTCTCCCAGTAGAGGTCAGTGTCGGTTTGTGCTTTGCTCGGTCGCAAGATTTGGCGCCATTTTGAAGCTCACACACGCACACACACACACACACACACACACAGATCCTGGAGTGTATGTGTGTGTAAATGTGAAAGATACACACACACGCACACGCACACACACTGAGACTCGGCGGCGGGCTGCGGAGCTACCTGGAGGATTTATCCCGGAGAGGTACACATTTCCGTATATTACTATACATTTATACTCTCTCTCTCTCTCTCTCTCTAACACACACACACACGTGCGCGTGCAGGAGGTGTGTGTATGTTTCTCGGAGGGTTGAGTTATAATGATATAATGGCGGAGTTTGAAGCCGGAGGAAACCCTGGTGTGATGTTAGCAGTAGCCTGGCTAACACTCGTGTCTTCTCTCCCTGTATTTATATCCCTCCTGCATCGCTTTTATATCACATATCTCGTAGTTTTTATTTATTTTCATTTCCCTACATCTAAATGTATGCTTTATTTTCATTTTCTCTCCTTGTTTTTTTTTTTATTTTGGTTGGTTGTAGCTATGCTAAGCTAGGCTAGGCTAATCCAATCCACTATATGTGTTTATGTAATGAAGCTAGAGCCGCGCATGCACGCGCCCCGGGGGCAGATGCGCGAGCTCGTATATCTGCCCCTGGGTGGCAAATAAACATTTAGATTGGCTTGTGGTGATGCTGGAGAGCTACACGGCTAACATGGAGCTCGTTGTTAGCTCTGATGTGGAGCGCCATTGTGATGGACTTTGGGATGAAGGTGGGGAGATGAGGATCAGCCCCTGTGTCTGTATCTGTCAGGATTAAGGGCCACGCTGGGGGTCCTTTTTACCTAGGGGTATGTGGGTGTGTTGTATAAATGATGCCAAGTCCTTAGTCTTGTGACGGGTTATAATGCGACATAAGACATGTAAAATATGTAATGAATGGTGTTATTATAATTGTAGGTTTGGGGTGTATGGAAAGGGTTTATCAAAGAAAGTGTTTGGACTGTTGGATGGTTATAATGCGACATAAGACAGGCGTGATGTGAAATTAATGGTGTGACTATATAGATATGGGGTGTGGGTGTGTGTGTGAATGGTTTTATTACTACGGGCTATCAAGTCAAGTGCATGGACTGTCTGAGCATTATAATGCGACATAACACATGCATAATGTGGAATTGATAGTGTTCCTATCCCTCTTGGTGTAGGGTGTGTTCTTGGGTGGGTGTATGAATTGGGGTTGACAAAGCAAGTGCTTGAGCTGGAGAAGGGTTGTAATGTGACATAAGGCATGTATAATGTGTAATTGATGGTGCTACTATCACTCTTTGTAGCTTTGAGGTGTGAAGGTGGGTGTGTATATGAATAGTGTGTGAGTATACAAACAGTTGATGTTGTTAAGGGTTATCAAACCAAGTACTTGGGCTGTTGGTTATAATGCGACATAAGACATGCATAATGTGGATTTGGTGTTACTATCACTGTGTGTAGGTTTGGTGTGTGTGGTGTTGGTGGTGTGTTTGTCTGAATAGGAGTTATCAAAGCAAATGCTTGGACTGTTGGAGGGTTATAATACGACGTAAGACAGGCAGAATTTGTAATTAATTCATGTTGTTATTATCACTGTGTATGTGGGTGCAAACATTTGGGGTTGAATAGGGGTTAAGTCAAGTGTTTAGGCTGTTGAAGCGTTATAATGCGACTTGAGACATGTACTTGATGGTGTTACTACCATTCTGCCGGTTTGGGGGGGGTGTGTGTGTGTGTGTGTGTGTGTGTGTGTGTGTGTATATCAAATCAATTATGGTTATGGGTGTTATAATGTATAATAAGACATGTATAATTGATGGTGTTGCTATCACACTGTATGTGTGGGTGTTGGATTAGGGGTTATTAAATCATGTGCTTGGTCTGTTGAAGTGTTATAATGCAACATCAGGCATGAATAATGTGTAGTTGATTAAATGATGGTGTTACTTTCACCCTGTGTGTGTGTGTGTGTGTGTGTGTGTGTGGTGTGTGTGTGTTTGTTTGTGCTCAAACATTTGGCCTGGTCTATTGAAGTGTTATAATGTGATATGAGACCTGCATAATGTGTAATTGTGATATGTACCGCTTAGATACACTTTATCGACAAAAGATTGTGGACACTTGACCATAAGATTAATGCGTGCTTTCGAACCTCTCAATCCACATTTATTCCCTATTAGCTGTCAGAATAAGCTCCACTCTTCTGGAAAGATCTTCCACTCGATTCTAGTGTGTGCTTGTGGGTATTTGTGTGAGATTTATTCAGACACATGGGTAAAGTCAGGTACTGATGTAGTTGAGGTGAGGAGGCCTAGGGTCTAGTCAGCCTTCATATTTATCCAAAAGGTGTTCAGTAAGGTTGAGGTCAGTGCTTTACAGTAGACCACTTCCAAGATCTTCCATGTAACGCATATCTGCATAGAGCTGCCTTTGTGCACAGGGGTATTGTCATGCAGGAACATGGTTGTCCTCCTAGTTCAAGAATTTCATACTACTGCATAAGTCTAACAACGTCCTCATATACACTTGTGTATCTCCATCCATTGTGGAAACAGCTTGGGGAAGATCTACATATTGATGGAAATGTCAGGTGCACCAATACTTTTTTGGGTAAATACATGTAAATGAGCTTCTGGGGTTCAGGTACTGCTTGAATTTTATTTCTGCCCTGGGTCCAGATCCATGATCACGTATGCATGTTTCTCCTCACGCTGAGGAAAATAAGATGTTTACAGCTGCTTGCACCGTATTTTCAGGGACCCTCAGATATTAGATACTTAATGAAAAGACAAAAAATGGTCTCTTCTGTGTTTTGTGTTTGTATCGTGTAATGCCGTGTGGATGGTAGACAGGGAGATGGACAGCTGGATCACTTTATTCAGTCCAGGGAAAAAATGCACATTGGAACATGATCATGCGATGCAAACCTCCAGCTTTGTAGAAGATACAAATCACTGGGAACTCGTGTCTCCTCTAGAAATTGTATTGGTGAGAGTTTTATCACCGAGGACACTTTTATAAAGATTTTATTTGCAGTGTCTCTCTAATAAACGAATACAATTTAAATAGAAGCAGAAGCAGTGGAGACGTTCTCAAAGTGCAGCCCAATTTAGTGGTAGCTCAGTGGTTAAGGTTCAGTGTTACTGATTGGAAGATCATGGATTCAAGCCCCAGTATGGCTAAGCTGGCACTCTTGGGCCCCTCAGCAAGGCCCATCTTCCTCTGTGCTTCAGGGGCACTGTATCATGGCTGACCCAGTGCTCTGACCCTAGCTTTCTCACATTACTGGGACATATGAAGAAAGAATTTCATGGTGCTGTAAAGTACATGTGAAAAGCATGGAGCTTTCTTTCCTTTTTTCTTTCAAATGTTCTGCACCCTGTGTACACCTCAACCCAGTTTAACAGTTGTGGCTGATTTTGAGTGATGCATAAGACAATCAATACCGCCTGAGCCTTTTTTCCTCGATGTGTATAAAATCGATGGCAGGCAGTTCTGGTGGCTAATGGTGACCTTGGAATTCTATGAACTCAGTGCTGATAACAAGCCAGATAGTCCCTCTCCTCTTTAGTCCGGAGGACGTGGTGTCCATGATTTACCCTCATTTGTGGATGACATGGCAAACTGTGTTCATGTGAAAAAGTTTCCGGAGGTGTTAACGAGCCTATGAAATGATCTCTATTGCATAATCATGACTGTTTTAAATGCAGTGAGAAGTGAGGGTCCGAAGATCACTGGAATCCAATGTTGAGTTTCTCCCTTGTGAAGATTTCTCCGAAATCTTTTCATGATATTATGTACTGCAGGGGTTCCCAACCTGATTCTGATAAATGTGAAGCTGGAAGTTGAAGGGGTGATATTAAATGTCTTTAGTTCCTTAGCTCCACAAGTGGTTTGTGAGATGGAGGAGAAGAAAAAATTATGGAGTGAATTAGATGAAGTGGTAGAAGGTGTACCTAGGAATGAAAGATTGGTGATTGGGGCAGACTTTAATGGGCATGTAGGTGAAGGGAACAGAGGTGATGAGGAGGTGATGGGTAGGTATGGCCTTAAGGAGAGGAATGTGGAAGGGCAGATGGTAGTAGATCCATGGAAATGGAAGTGGTGAACACTTATTTTAAGAAGAAGGAGGAACATAGGGTGACGTATAAGAGTGAAGGAAGGCACACACAGGTGGATTATGTTCTATGTAGGAGATGCAACCTGAAGGAGATTGAAGACTGTAAGGTGTTGGCAGGGGACAGTGTATCTAGACAGCATTGGATGGTGGTCTGTAGGATGGTTTTGGAGGTGAAGAAGAAGAGGAGGAGAGTGAGGACTGAAAGAAGAACAAGATGGTGGAAACTAAAGGAGGAAGACTGTAGTGTGGGGTTCAGGGAAGAGTTCAGACAGGGGCTCGGTGGTGGTGAAGAGGTGCTGGATGATTGGGCAACTACTGCAGAAGTGATGAGGGAGACAGTTTGAAAGATACTTGGTGTGACATCTGGAAATAGAAATGAAGACAAAGAGATGGCCAGGCAGAGGGACCGAGCTGGAAAGGATGTGCCGCAAGTTAGAGCAATAAAGGATGGAGATGAAAATGTGTTGACTAGTGAGGAGAGTGTGTTGAGAAGATGGAGGGAGTATTTTAAGCAGCTGATAAATGAGGAAAATGAGAGAGAGAGAAGGTTGGATGGTGAGGAGATGGTGAAGCAGGAAGTGGATAGGATTAGTAAGGAGGAAGTGAGAGCAGCGATTAAGAGGATGAAGAATGGAAAGTTGGTTGGACCAGATGACATACCAGCAGAAACATGGAGATGCATGAGGAATGAAGAAGGAGTGTGCTGGTACCGATCTTTAAGAATAAGGGAGATGTGCAGACCTGCAATAACTACAGGGAAATAAAGTTCAGTCACACCATGAAGTTATAGGAAAGAGTAGTGGAAGCCAGGCTGAGAGAAGAGGTGACCATCTGTGAGCAGCAGTATGGGTTTTATGAAGAGGAAGAGCACCACAGATGCATTAATTGCTTTGAGAATGTGGATGAAGTATAGAGAAGGTCAGAAGGAGTTGCATTGTGTGTTTGTGGGTTTAGAGAAAGCGTACGACGGTGGAGAGAGAGGAGTTGTGGTATTGTATGAGGAAGTCAGGTGTGTCTGAGAAGTATGTGAAGGTGGTGCAGGACATGAACAGTGTGACAGCAGTGAAGTGTGCAGTAGGAACGACAGACTGGTTCAAGGTGGAGGTTGGGCTGCATCAAGGATCGGCTCTGAGCCCTTTCCTGTTTGCAGTGGTAATGGACAGGTTGACGAACGAAATAATAATCATTTAAAGCCCAGCACACACCCAGCTGATGGTCAGCTGAATCGGTGGCGGATCTCATTGAAAGAGAACTCCGATTGGGTAATTGCCTTAGACTTGAATAAGCCCATGAGAAAATTACACATTTTCACATGATCGCGGCAGGTGAAAACACTGCTCGCTTTATATATTTACAGTTTTAGCTCTTCCAGTTCCCTTGTTTGGATGCAGAATATAGACTCCTGCCACCTGTTGGAATACTAGAGTTATGTTTGGTGTATCAGATGTGTTAAGGTTAATCAGACGGCCGATCGAACAATCGAACTGTAGTGGAAACGATGAGCTATTTAAATGTTTGGCAATTTTATGTTGAACATTATTCTGAAGTTGTTCCCCAATTTTTGTAGTCACAGTTTTTCTCAGATTGGTGAAGCTCCTCCCATCTTTACTTCTGAGAGACTTTGCCTGTCTTAAGATGCACTACCCATCTATCATCTTACTTACCTGTTGTCAATTAACCTAATTAGTTGCAAAATGTTTCTCCAAATGTTTCATTTTAATAACACTTACTTTTTCCAGACTTTTTTTGCCTCATCTCAAAATAACCTTATTTTTTCCTTGGCTGGTTTGAATCTCTTGGGATTTTCGGATTTTAAAAAAAAACATGCGTTCTTCGGAGTTTGCTTAAAATGGCGCAGTGGAAAGGAGTACGCTTAAAAGGCTTTAAAGGACAATCATGGTGAGCAGAAAAGCATCCCAGAATGCAGTGCATGGCACACCTTGAGGTGGATTGACTACTGAAGTGCAGGTGATGATCATGTTGGGTTTCACTTTCATCAATCGGGAACAGGCTCACCAAAGCTGGACAGTTGAAAGAAAGCTAAACATAGCCTCATCTGATGAACCTGTAATTTTAATGAAAAACCCAGATGATAGTCAGAATTCTGCATGGATCAATGGACCCATACTGTTTCAACACTCCAGGCTGGTGGAGGTGGTGTAGTGGTGTGGGGAAGGAATCTTTGGCGTACTTGGAGTCAATTAATACCAACCAATCATCACATAAACGTATCCAAGTCTCCTTTCTGACTATGTGTATCTGTTCATATCTGTTAAAATGGATGTATTCGCTAAGATAATGCACCATGACAGGAAGCAGAACGTCATCTCAGAATGGTTCTTTAGTGACCTTCCAGCGGAAAGCTTTTGGGATGTAGTAGACCAGAGTCTCAAATCAATGTTTCCAACATTAGTTAGGATTGAGGCTGTTTTGGGAGCAAAATGAGGCTCTACTTAGAATTCCTATAGTGTTTCCTAATAGGGAATTCTCAAGACTTCAAGCCAGTTGCAGTCTTCTTCTTCTTTTGGCTTCTACCTTGAGGGGGCGCCACAGCAAATCATCAGTCTCCACACCCCCCTGTCCTCTACATCTGCCTCTTTCAACCCAACTACCTGCATGTCTTCCCTCACCACATCCAAAAAACCTCCTCCTTAGTCCTCCTCTTTTCCTCCTTCCTAGTGGCTCCATCCTCAGCATTCTCCTACCGATATACCCCATGTCCCTCCTCTGCACATGTCCAAACCATCTCAATCTCACCTCCCTCACCTTCACCCTCACACTCGTTCATCACCAATGAAATGGAATGCAGCATTATTTGATGAACAAAACAGTCATATTGTGAAATATATATTAAATATCTTTAATTGTTCTACCTACGATTAGCCAAAAATTAAATTTGTAACAAAAAAATCTGTATTGGTTTGCATAGATGTCAGTTTATGACCAAACTAAACATATATATTTGTATGTAAATAATGCAGTATACATTTCTAATAAATTCCTGTTGAGTTTCCAACTTGAAATCTTTCTAATATTCCCCAGATGAATTTCCCATGGGAAGTTTCTGGAGATTTACCAGACATTTTCACCCCGTTTGCAACCCTGGTTCCTAATCGTGTTCTCAGTGAGCGTAATTTACACACTTGTTTGAATCCAGAAGTACATTTTCTCCAAAACTGTCATGTCTGATATTTTGAAACAAGACCAGCTCGTGTACACAGACCCATTAACGAGCTCATCTGATGTCTGATGCCCATCATGTCATCATCATATTCCTCTGCCAGAACCCTCTGTCATTCCTCTGCTGTTAGAATGCTAAAACATCAAAATTTTAGCAGGAGCACCACTGTGGTTGGACTAAGGAGCAGATATTGTGTTTTCCGTGTGGTTATTATGTCTTTTGCCTCTTTTTGTGTTTCTCATTACCAATTTAATTGGCGCCAGGAGCGAATATATCCTTTCCTGAGAAACATCCTTTGAAGGCAGCAGGGTCTCTGTAACTACCCTGCATTTTATGGACTAGTTGTATCTACTCCAGCTTCATAAAGCTTCCTATAAACCTGTCCTCATTTGTCATTCGATGAATTGGTCTCCTAACTCTGATGATTAGTTCCGAATGAAACCGGTTTATATAACAGTCGTGATCTTTTTTGCTTTTCTAGCTGTTAATAGTCACAGCTTCATTTCTTTGGATGCCCCTGATCCAGTGCTTAACGAGAGTCTGGATTCCTTCAAATGAATATTTCAGGCAGTGCACCATGTGTTGCTGCCTTTCAAACAAACACTGATGCTTTAAATGCTTAAATATTTTATTTACATTGTGCTTTTGCTTTGTTTGTGTTTTTTTTTGCTTGACTGGAACAACAAAGTAAAGCATTGCTTACATGCATTCTTTGTCTTTTGAGGTATTAAACATCTGTCCATCAGGTGCCCAAGTCAAACTTTTAGGGATTTTTTTCCAGTATATTTATAATGTATAAGCAGCTTTACGGATATTAATATATATGAATTAGTCCTTATAAACGAGCCAATGGTAAAGCCAAGGAAACGCTTCCTGAGATGGTTTGGAAAGAGACCATTAGGGGGCACCAATGTCCAAATGGCCATTCATTACGGTTCTATCATTGTTCGGGTCCATCAAATGTTAGCTGATTGATGAATGCAAAACTGTCCATGACAAAGGGCTTCGTGTAGAGGTCGACCGATTCATTGGTTTTTGCCGATTAATCATCGCTGATTGCTGAGTGCTGGATCGGCTATCTGCAAAAAAAAAAAAAAAAAACGGCCTCTAGAGGCCAATCACTGACATCACATGCTGTTTGTTATGACACGCGAGATGCCTTTGCGCTGTACCCAGGGTTGCACAATTCCAGGAATTTTCAAATCCGGGAATTTTTTATGGCAATAAACTGGGAATTAATGGGAAGAAACTAAGAATTTACAAAATTGCAAGTTTGCCTATAACGGGGAACTTGAATGTAGTTAAAAAAAAAAAAAAACTTGCAGGATCATCTCGGTTAAAACCACCAGATTTAATGCAGTTCCAGTAGAACTTCTCCCCTGCACATTCATCAGTCATATACACACAGCACACTTACTGCAGGGCCACTAAGGCCACGCCCCCCTACATGCACATACATCATTTCTTGAATCCTTGAAATGTCCATCTTTGAGTATTCATGTAAATTACTTAAATACTACATACATTTTTGTTTGCAAATTCCTTTTTACATTAATTAAATAAATGTAATTAAATTTTCAATCAGTATTATTTTGCATGCATGTCAGCTTATTGCCAAACAAAATGTTTGATTGTATATTAAACAGTTTATTAAAATTTCTAAAACGTTTTAATTGATTTCTATTAATTGCCATAAATTCCTGATAAGCTGGCAATTTTTGGCAATTTGCCAGAAAACTTTTCCGAACCTTTGCATCCCTCATTCATTCAGCAGATCCTCATTCGTCAGTTCATAGCGCATTAACCAACGTTTAAAAGATGAAACAAAAATGAACTCAATATAAAAATCTACACTGAGCAAAATTATAAAGCGCAACACTTGTTTTGCATTTTTCATGAGATGAGAACTCAAAGATCTAAGACTTTTTCTACGTACACAAAAGACGTATTTCTCTCAAATATTGTTCACAAATCTGTCGAAATCTGTGTTAGTGAGCACTTCTTTTTTGCTGAGAGAATCATCCACCTCACAGGTGTAGCAGATCAGGATGCTGATTAGACAGTGTGAGTATTGCACAGGTGTGCTTCAACCTGGCCACAATAAAAGGCCACTCTAAAATGTGCAGTTTCACTGTATTGGGGTCCGAAGACCAGTCAGTATCTGATGTGACCACCATTTGCCTCACGCATTATGCCCTGTACAGTGAAAACCAGGATTCATCTGTGAAGAGAAAACACTTCTCCAAAGTGCCAGACGCCATCGAATGTGAGCATTTACCCACTCAAGTCGGTTACAATGACGAACTGCAGTCGGGTGGAGACCCCGATGAGGATGACGAGCATCAAATGAGCTTCTCGAACGCTTTCTGACAGTTTCAGAAGAAATTTTTTGGTTATGCAAAGCGATTGTTGCAGCAGCTGTCCGGGTGTCTGGTCTCAGACAATCTTGGAGGTGAAGATGCTGGATGTGGAGGTCCTGGGCTGGTGGGGTTACACATGGTCTGCGCTTGTGAGGATGGTTGGATGTACTGCCAAATTCTCTGAGAAGCCTTTGGAAACGGCTTATGGTAGAGGAATGAACATTAAATTCACGAGCTCCGGTGGACGTTCCTGCAGTCAGCATGCCGATCGCACGCTCCCTCAAAACATGCAACATCTGTAGCATCGTGCTGTGTGATAAAACTGCACATTTTAGAGTGGCCTATTATTGTGTCCAACCTAAAACACACCTGTGCGATAATCATACCGTCTCATCAGCATCTTGATACGCCAGCAAAGGAGAAGTGCTCACCAAAGCAGATTTGGACAGATTTTAAACACTTATCAGCTGGTAGAAACGAGCATGATGGACTAATGTGTAGAAGTTCCTGAGCCTAAATTCCCGAAAGATGTTCCATATCTTCTCATATGTGTCTTTGCGCCCACTTTAACAAGTGCTGGGCAAGAAATGAGCTGGTTACTGAATTATTTGATTCCCTCAAAAGGTTTGGTTTTTCCTGTAAGATCTTGGCAGCAGATAGTCAGGAAGCGAGTGAGCAGACCACCAGAGCGGTACTTGCGCCCTGGACTTGAGTCTTAACACCTCATTATGATGTAAACACACATTTAGAAGATTCTTTTGTTCAAGTGCTTCATGTTGAAAATGTTTGGATGGGAAGCTTAATATTCATTTTTTACAAATCTTTTGATGAAACATATGCAGTGCGTGAAGGTGATTTCAAGGTCAAACCGAATCCTGGAACAGCTCATTTGATCTATCAGCTTTCTGAGGTTGCATTTCTGAAGATAAAACGCAAAGCGTAAAATTGCTAAAACAATTCATATTTTTAAAACAATACAAAAAAATGCCTGTGTGGTTAAATAATATCTAATTATTTGTATTTATTCGTATAAAATTATTATTATATTTTATAAAAATAAAATATTTACAAATTAAATAGAATAAATTAAATGAATGCAATACATTTTTATTATATTAAATTGAGTAATCGATGAAATTGGCGCAAATTAAATTAATTTAATAAATTCAATTAAATAGTTTGTATGTTAAACCACATCTGCGTAATACAGATGTTTTGTGTTTTACATTCAATATTACATTTTTTAAAAGATATGTTCTACTGAACTGTTCTACCCATTTTAGCAGACTTTCACAAATGCATTCATTCCTTCCACCCTTCATTCATTCATTCACTCTCTCGATATGCAGAATTTTCAGGATTTTCAGCTTTTATAAGAAATTCTTGAAGTTGGACATTTAGCGCAGAAGACTTTATGTCGCTAGACTGGCGTAAAAACTGCAGCGATTTGCACAACGCACCGCGAATCGTATTTCCTGTATACGGCGTGAGCAGCAACAGTGACACTGCGCTAACTCTAGTTCCTTTTTTATACCATTGGCATTGTTGTGTATGTTTTCATGTTTAATAATAATATTATTAATAATAATAAAAATAAACGGTCACAATGTTGCGAGGTGGAGACTAAGCAAACTTGTGGTCCACCACTTAATACGTTCGTGAGGGACCTCGAAGATGTTTGGTATGAATACATGTACCGTTAGACCACATTTGAAAGTTCCAGGTTTGGTATCAGGTTTAACTCTAAGCGAATGTGTGTCTCTTTCTTCCTTCCAGGTTGCAGTAGTCGGAGAGCATGGCTCACTCCAAGAATCGAGCCACAGATGGCAAGATCACCTACCCGCCGGGGGTGAAGGAGATCTCGGATAAAATCTCCAAGGAGGAGATGGTCCGGAGGCTCAAGGTAACCTCATCCTGGTTTGGATTTCTAATTGTTCTCCTACAGCACCTGATGCTGTAAACGGTTGGGTTTGATTTTTTTTTTTTCTTTCCCATAGATGGTTGTTAAGACCTTCATGGACATGGACCAAGATTCAGAGGAGGAGAAAGAGCTGTATCTGAACCTCGCTCTGCACTTGGCCTCAGACTTCTTCTTGAAGCACCCAGATAAAGATGTCCGGCTCCTGGTGGCCTGCTGCCTTGCCGACATCTTCCGCATCTATGCTCCAGAGGCTCCTTACACGTCGCCGGATAAGCTGAAGGTAAGAGCTCCGAGACATGAAAGCGCTGCGGTTCTCGTTACTGTAATATGTTATTCTGATCTTGATCTCTGAAAACATCTGGAAGTCAAAGCTAAAGCTTGAGAATTTTAGAAGTTCGGGAAAAACTGCGAGGTCAGCATATGACGTCATTTCAACATGGCCGCTCTTCTGCAGACAGCAGGACATGTTCAAGTATCATGTCTGAAAGTACCTACACTGTGTACCTACATTGTGTGGTTCTTCCCCAAACGGTTACTACAATCTTGAAGGCACGCAATTGTAAAGAGCATCTTTGGATGTGCTAGCATGAAATTCTCCTGTTACTTGAACTAGGAGACCCAAATCCTCCTCCACAATGCCCCTGGGCACAAAGCCAGCTCCATGAACGTATGGTTCACATGGTTTGGAGTTGAAGATCTCCTGCTGTAGAGCTCTTAAACCCTATTGAACACCTTTGGGGTGAATTGGAGCACTGACCACACGCACAGTCACAGGGAGCGGCGAAGTCAGTGTGTGAAAAGACATCAACTTGTGTGATTGTTGGTGCCAGTTCACTCTTTGGCATCTACAGCATGGATCCATGGATCTAACCTGCCTAAACATTCCAGGCTGATGGAGGTGGTATAATGGTGTAGGGACGGATTTTGGTCTGATTGTCTTAGAGAAGGAAGGGGGTGGAGTTTTACAGACAGGGGTGTTTATACGGCGCTATTTGTAACTAATGTACTGAGATCAGACCTCCAGCTTGAACGCTAGCTATGTCTCCATCGACTCTAAGTAGTAAACAGGAAGCTCATTCTTTGCTTAATCTTATTAAAATTGATGAAGATGAAGATGAGACCTCAAATATACATAAACACTCCATAAGATCACCAAGGCTCGACTTGTCTGGTTTCATTCGACGGATGATAAACGAGTGTGTATCGTATAAGAAACGTAAAGGATACCCAGCAGTGCTTTCACCTCGCTTGTGAAAAAAATCGCTTCCATCCTGTAGCCAAATTACAGCACGCCTTGGACGAGCTCTTCTCAAACCTCATACAGCCATGGTTCATCATGGATTTTGGCAACCTCAACCTCTTCATATGTCACTCCCGGGGAGCAGGCGGTCTGCTGAGCGACAGTGACTTTCTCCAAACTCTTTTCTTCTCCGTGTTTTTTTGACCTTGTTGGAAGCAATGGAATTTCACTCATCACTCAACAACTTAATGAATGCGATTCATTCTTTCTACAGTGCCTGGCAAAAGTCTGGAAACACCTGCTCTTCTATGGTTTTTGAGACCCGTTAATGTTCCTTTTGTTAGGAAAAAGGCAGAAACACAAAATTGGTGGGAATGATTAAACGTTCTGTGGAAAGATGAACCCTGACATTTTTAGTTCCAAAAGAAACACACTTATGTAAGACAGAGAACAGGAGAAATGTTAGAAGTTAGCAGACTGCCTCACACCCACAGTCACACATGGAGGTGGAGATATATATAACAGAGTCTGTCATTACTTTAAGAAATGAATTCAGTCTGAAAAATCTAGAACTTTAAATGTATCCCCACGTGCAGTCGCTAAAACAATGAGGCTCTCATGAGGACCGTCCCAAGGAAGTGAAAGGAAGACCAAGAGCTACCTCTGCTGCAGAAGAATTACCAGTTTCAGAAACCGCCAAATTAACATCGATGCTTCTCTGCGTTCAAGTGGCAGACATAGTTCATGAACATCTAATGTTTAGAGGAGGTTGTGTGAGTCAGGCTTTCATGGTCGAATTGCGGCAAAGACACCATTACTTTGAAAGAGACTTGCTTGGGCCAAGAAACACAATGGATTGATATTAGATTAGTGGAAAGCTATATATTGGTGTGATGAGTCTGAATGTAAGACCTTTGGTTCACATTGGTACTGATATACGAGGTGGTATTAATGTTTCGAGACTAGCTCTGTTTACAAAAAAGTACTTTATCAATCTACGTTTATACTCCTATACACCTTCAAAATAGTCCCCTTCTACAGCAATACAGCGTTCCCCGAGTTCCTGCCACTTCTGGAACGTGTCTTGGAAGTCTTTATTTCGAAGCGTGTCTTTTGTGATTTCCGGGTTTCTGTATCCCCGCAATGTTGTCCAAACGTTGATCTGGATCCTGATTTTCGGGAAGAGGGCGAAGTCCTCAGGAGCCAAATCTGGCGAGTAAGGTGGGTGCAGAAGTGAGATCGTGGCGATTCCGGATGAGAAACTTGCATGTGAGGAGAGCTTGGTGGACAGATAAGCCCCAGTCACGCAGTTCTCGAAATACACAGGACGATGTCTTTTGATACGCTGACTTATTATGGTCGGTGCTCCCTGTGAGTGTGCGAGCAACCATGTGCTGCCATCTGTTGGCGTGTTACAAAACTAGGCTCAGTTTTTTGATTACGTATATAGTTTTATTTATTTATTTATTTATTTTCCTGCTTTTATGTCCAGTGTTAGACATCCAATGATTGTTCAGTCCACTTGAACCTTATCATCTCTGCATCTGGAGAATTAAAAATGTCAACCCCACGCTTCTGTTCCCTTCTTTTTTTTTTTCTTCTCCTCCGCCGTTTCTCCCAGGATATATTTATGTTCATCACCCGGCAGCTGAAAGGATTGGAGGACACTAAAAGCGCGCAGTTCAATCGATATTTTTACTTACTGGAGGTACGTGTCGTCATGATTTCCCCTTTTTATTTCTGCGTTTATTTTTAGTAGTACTTCTACTGTCTGTTCACCTTCTGGTTCCCCTTCCTGACAGAATATCGCTTGGGTGAAATCCTATAACATCTGCTTTGAATTGGAGGACAGCAATGAAATCTTTACTCAGCTTTACAGAACGCTCTTCCAAGTGATCAAGTGAGTCTCGGCTTCCATCGTGAAGTGCGTGCAGAAATCCTACACACACACACACACACACACACACACACACAACGCTCATAATTCAGAACAGCCGGTTTGTAACGTACAGCGTACTGATGTAAATGGAAAGCTCTGGCTTATTTATTGTGCTGTAACGAGCTGCCAGCTGCTTGTCCACCAGTGTTCTTCTACGTTTGACAGTTGGACGTGTGTGTGTGTGTGTGTGTGTGTGTGTGTGTGTGTGCAAGCGTGTGTGTCCCAGATGGGTGTGCTGTGTGTTAACGGTTAGTCATCTCAGCTGGAAACGTTCTCGCTGAGGGAAATAACAGTGGCGCAGTCACTAGCTCATGTGTTGATGAATAAAATAGAAGCTGCAGATGCCTCATGCACACACACACACACACACACACACACACACACACACACACACACCTGCAGAAATACATCTTGGGTGCAGAGTATGTGCATTTTCCAGATATAATGGTTTAAGTGGCAGACAGACATAAGTGCATCGTGAGTCATCTTTGTTTGCTTCTTTTCTTAGTAAGAGATAACGAGAAGGTTCTCCACCTGTCCTGGAAGAGTTTTTGGTGTTGCTGACGTGTGTGTGTGTGTGTGTGTGTGTGTGTGTGCGTGCGTGTGCGTGTGCGTGTGCGTGCGCGTGCGTGTGTGTGTGTGTGTTTAATTGTTTTTTATTTTCCCTCTTTTTCTGCAAACAGTAACGGACACAATCAGAAGGTGCACATGCACATGGTGGACCTGATGAGCTCGATTGTATGTGAGGGAGACTCCGTTTCTCAGGAGCTCCTGGACACCGTCCTGGTCAACTTGGTTCCAGCACACAAGGTACCAATCTGCAATCACAGGATCGATTATGGATCGAACCCCACGTATGTGTTAGCGTTAATCGTGTATATAATCTAGGGTATGCTCTATATGGACAAAAGGTAATCAACACCCGAGTCTTTATTTACTGGAACCTCCACTCTTCTGGCAAGATGTTCCACTGGATTTTGTGGAGATTTGTGTTCATTCAGACACAAGGGTGGTAGTAAAATCAGATACTGATGTAGGTGAGGTGAGGATACCAGTTCATTCGCATTCATCCCAAAAGTCCCCTCAGGGAATAAGAGAATTCCTCAGGGAACTTCTAACCCTCTTAAATAAGGTCATTTTGACCTTTTCATTGTTATATCTGTTTCACTTTCTGTCTCATGCTTTATAGATCTTTCAGTCTTGTGTCCTGTCTGTCTGATTGATTCTTTCTTTCTTCTGTCTGACTAAATATACCAATTTATTTAAGCTGATTTAATCAGAGCTCTGTTTTGTTATCTGGTGTATCCAATCAAATTTTTGGATTATTCTGTATGTACTAGAGATCGAGTGATTAAACCGTTGTCTAATGTAGTTAGAAAGTAATTTAAAAAACATTTGTGTTTCAGAAATGATAAAATTATAATTTTTTTCCCTCAGAATCTGAACAAGCAGGCGTACGATCTGGCCAAAGCTCTGCTGAAGAGAACCGCGCAGGCCATCGAGCCTTATATAACCAACGTGAGTGTTTTCTTTTGGTTTATAAATATACAGTCAACCTCGATGCTCGCGGGGGTTACGTTCTCTGATCCCTCGTGAGTAACAAAAAAATGGTGACGTTTTGACTCTCCTTTTTGATGGATCCTTTTTCAAGGGGAATTGTAGTTTTACAGTAGTTTTACAGTAGTACTGTAAAAATTGTGAATTGTTTTATTTAATACTTTAAATGAAGATTACAATAATAAATTATTATTTTTTTTTTTATTATTTGTATGTAATTTATTAGTACAAACTCTGTTTCGAAATTTGACTCCGAACTTTCGAGCCACTCAGATTTTTTTCGCGAGTGTCAAGGTTTCACTGTGTGTGTGTGTGTGTGTGTGTGTGTGTGTGTGTGGTGTGTGTGTGTGTGTGTGTGTGTGTGTGTGTATAAAAATATATATATATATAAATAAAATATACACACTACCACAAGCTTTCTTTTACATCATCCAGTGTCGTGTTTTGAGTTTGTAACAAGCTGCTGCGGTTAGGACGAAACACTGGCCCATGATTCTCCTCATTAACTCCCACAGGACCAGGATGTGGTGTGATGCTCTGGTGTTTTTCACAGACCTCGTTCTAAATACACGCTCAGCACAGTTAGCAAGCTGGGTTGTAGCTATGAGCACTAAAGACCTGAATCAGATTAGTTTATTTATGGATGGATGGATGGATGTTATAACTTGGTGTGATCTACTTAGCCAGAAGGTGATCATTTCATTAGTTTCATAGGTGATATTATCAATCAGTGTTTGATTTATTAATATCATTCTGTGGTTAGGATGCGGCGCTCTCACTGCTGAGGCCCGGGTTCGAACCCCGGTCAGGGAACCAACCCCAGCCACTCTTAGTCCTGGTCCCAAGCCCGGGTTAAATGGGGAGGGTTGTGTTAGGAAGAGCATCCAGCGTAAAAACATGCGCCAAATCTAACATGCGGATGATCCGCTGTGGCGCCCCCTAATGGGAGAAGCCGAAAGAAAGGTTTTTCTGTTAATAGATTGTTGTGCTGAGAGTCTTTTCACATAAACTGCGTTAATTAAGTAAAGAGTTATGTAAGAAAAATGATAGTAAGAACATTATAGGTGTAATAAATTATAGTACTTTGGATACTTGAGCACATTTGGAGCCAAATTCATTTAAACTTATACTCAAGTGAAGGTTTAAAGGGAGAATATTTTACTTAGTAAATCTCCACATTTACTCAGGTACATGGTTTGTGTACTTCATACACTGCAATATATATATGTGTGTGTGTGTGTGTGTGTGTGTGTGTATGTGTGTGTGTATAATTATTGTAATGCTTTGTATGTGCATAGTTTCTGTAGTTTATTGTATATTTGCAATAATTGTTCATTTGGTGGATAATTTACCTTTTTTTTTATTACTGTTATGATGTTTTTATATTTAAACTACACAAAAAGTCTTTAGGACACCTGACTTTTCCAGCCATATGTGGTTCTTTCCCAAACTGTTACCGCAAAACGGGAGGCAGACAACTGTAAAGGACGTCATCAGATGCCGTAGCATAAACTTTTCCCTTGACTGGAACTTAGAGACCCAGATTTCTGTCGTGTTCAGTGAACTTTTGATCTCTTGTTAGAGACGTACCCCAGACACACTGCAGCAGCCGTTTCCTGACAGTGATTGATGAAGATGTTTGATGTGTGTCTCTCTTTGTCTCTTCTTCTCAGTTTTTCAACCAGGTGCTGATGCTGGGTAAGACGTCAGTGAGCGACCTGTCGGAGCACGTGTTCGATTTGATCCTGGAGCTCTACAACATCGACAGTCACCTACTACTGTCCGTTCTGCCCCAGCTAGAGTTTAAACTTAAGGTAGGATAAAAGCCACCAATAGGTAAACAGTGTGTGTGTGTGTGTGTGTGTGTGTGTGTGTGTGTGTGTGTGTGTGTGTGTGTGTGTGTGTGTGTATATAATATAATCACACATACACACACATTTTATCATTTATAATGGAGCAGTGGAGTGGTGCACAAGAGTTGACTGTAAAACCTTTTATAAGTATGTATACGGTATCTCACAAAAGTAAGTACACCCCTCACTATTCAGCAGCTATTAAAGTGTATATTTTAAAGGAACAATAGAAATGAAACTTGGGTATCTTTTAGAGTATTAATGTGCCGTTTGTACAGCATTACAGATTTACTGTCCTCTGAAAATAACTCAACATACAGACATTATTGTCTAAATAACTGGCATCAAAAGTGAGTACACCCTAAGTGATAACAGCTGTACGTCATGTAACCAGCCACACGTCCTATTCATCATGTTCATGTTTTTGTCTGACAGAACCATACAAATTTAAGTATCTTGTATTAGAGAAGTTAAATTTTGGTGCTTTGAGTACAATTCTCTCATACTGACTACTGGTTCACATGTTCAACATGGCACCTCATGAAGACTCAGTAGAGTAGAAGATCAGTAACACCCTGAAACTGAGTTACAGTACAGTCGCCAGGGTCATACAGATGTTTTCCAACACGGGCTCCACACATTTATTTTAACGGCACAAAATTTATTAACGATTTCATTTAATGATTTAATGCAGTTCTTATTTCTGTTTTTATTAAAAAAAATATATATAAAAAAATAAATAGAAAAGAGATGAAATTCACTTTCAATGCAACACGCATTACTCAGATATAAAATAATAATAATAAACGCCACCAAAATATTATTTTCAATCACTACACATTTGATTTACTGATTTCGAAGCCTCAAATCAAGCACCAAAAAACAAAAGCGCCATGATGCACACATCCGGCAATTAAAACCGTCCGTGTGGAAACAGCAAAAGTCAGGTGGGCTGATGATTGATGTAATTTAAAATAACCAATAATTACTTGAAAACTTTGACAAGAATATTTTGGTTTAACTAATAATAAACGTCCATATTTGTCCGTGCACATGTTGATTCAAGTATTAGAAACTCGAAAAGTGTTAGCTTTTGTGATACCCTAAGCTTGTGGTACCCATTCATCACACATCCCCCCTGCCCCCCCGCCCTAATGCATGCATTATTACCACTTGAGCCTACAGCCTGTGGCGTGTTAGACGTGTAATTAAGGTCTAACACTGGAGGTTCTTTAGTATAGAATCCGACACCTAGAGAACACACACACAATCACACAATTAAATCCTGGATTTTGTGCGATTATCTCAAACAGTGTGGTGAATAAACACAAGCGTAAGGACGCCCTGTATTCATCAGCAGGTTTATAACAGGACACAAGGTTATTCCAAGCTTCCCTCAGGCTGCCTGTTTCATACTGATAAGTGTGTGTGTGTGTGTGTGTGTGTGTGTGTGTGGTGTGTGTGTGTGTGTGTGTGTGTGTGTGGTATAAGCATACAAATTAGCTTGGCTGCATTGCCAGGTCAGGTTTTTTTTATTTATTATATATTTTTTCACCCCCAAGCTTGAATGAGACAGTTTTTTCAATTTTTCATGATGTATGCCCTGAATATATTGGCTTTGCACACACTTGCATCGAGTGTGCAGATGTTTATATGCAGGAATGCAATGCCTGGAACGCCGAATAGACCAAACGAGTTCATTCATCCCACCGGTATTAATTGACGAACGCGTCGCTTCCTGCAGCTCTGAAAGGAATAATCTCTGTGTTTGCGTGCAGAGTAACGATAACGATGAGCGGCTTCAAGTCGTCAAGCTTTTGGCCAAGATGTTCGGCGCTAAAGACTCCGAGCTCGCCTCCCAGAACAAGCCTTTGTGGCAGTGCTACCTCGGGAGGTAAAGGTCTTCCTTCCTCGTTTCTCCTGCATGGTTATTCATAATTCGTATCTGTGTACAAATGAAAAAATTTTTTCCCCCTATTGACCACGTTCTTAGGTTCAACGATATCCACGTTCCTATCCGACTGGAGTGTGTGAAGTTCGCCAGCCACTGCTTGATGAATCATCCGGATTTGGCGAAAGATCTCACAGGTGAGGGGTCTTGACCTTCTGAGAGGGGCTTAGATTAGTTTTACTCTTTAAATTCAAACCAGATGAAGTCTCCTATGCTATTCAGATTTCAGCCATGTTTAAAAGAGGTTTTTTTTCTCGAAATTTTTTATAATTCCCTCCACTCTTTTGGGAAGATGTTCCACTAGATTTTGGAGTGTGCTTCTGGACATTTTGTGTTCATCAGCCACAAGGATGTTAGTACTCATGTAGGTGAGGAGACCTCGGTGCAGTCAGCGTACCAATTCATCCCAAATGTGTTCAGTAGGGTTGAGATCAGAGATTTTACAGCAGGAGATATTCCTCTTCAAACCATTCAAACCATATCTTCATTTTCCAGAGCTCACTTGCTGGAAAAGGTTTGGGTTTCCAAGGTTAAGTGAACGGAAAATTTTATGATAGCGCATCTAAAGACGTACAATTATGTGCATCCAACTTTAAAGGTAACCGTTTGGAGAAGAACCACATATAGCAGGAAATGTCAGGTGTCCAAATACTTTTGTCCATATAATGTATATTTACATTTTATGGACAAAAATACTGAGACACCTGATTTTTCCAGTCATATGTGGTTCCTCTTCAAAGCATAACCACAAAGTCGGAGGTCTTTGGAGGTGCTAGCGTGAAATCTTCCATCCACTTTGTGCCTGTTATAGAGCTCTGACCTCGACTCTAATGAACACCTGTGGGATGAATAAGACCACTGACTGCACCCCAGACCTCCTCATATCAACTACCTGACTTTTACTTACACCCTTCTGGCTAAATCATTCTCACACACATCTCCACAAACACACTCCAAAATCCAGTGGAACATCTTCCCATGATAATGTAATCTCTTTTCTGTTATTCACAGAGGAGACCAATCGTAGGTGTCCGTGAGCTCTTGTATGTAGAAAGGCAGATAGTGATTTTTATTTTGTCCAAAATGTGATATTAAATCACAATTTGCTCACAATTATTTCTGTATGTAAAAGTTAATTCAGGAGCGTTTTTTTTTTTTGTGCTTTCAGAGTATCTTAAAGTAAGATCTCACGATCCGGAGGAAGCCATTCGACACGACGTCATCGTGTCCATCGTGACGGCGTCGAAAAAAGACCTCGCCCTCGTCAACGATCCCTTGCTGAATTTCGTCAGAGAGAGGACCCTCGACAAGCGGGTGAGTTCGGATGTGTTCTTGCCGTTTTGCTTTTTTTCCGCCTCCTCCATTAGTGGAGGAAAAACAAAACCTGAGCCGTTGTTACCGTGTGACATCAGCGCATATGACCGGCCGAAGCTCATTAGCGCTGCGGTTTCTCTCGAGCTCCACTCCATTTCTCTTCCTAATCTAATCTGCAGCCTCTCTGGGCCTCCAGGCAGAGGAGACCAAATGAAATATTGAACCATAACTCGCATATAGCTGCAATCCAGCCTTTTCAAAACACATTCGGGGGGGGGGGGTCTAACTGTGTTACATTCTGTACGCCCGCATCAAAGCATACTGCAAGAGATGTTTTTTCCCCTCTATTCGTTTGCATGGCATTTTTTCAGTACTATGTTTATATCTCCAAGGAACTTTTCTCAATTTCCAATTCCAAATTAACGTCCATTAGGTTAATCATAAGCTTTAATTCCTAGTGTTTTAAATCAACCCTCTGCCCTACCGGACAAAAAAAGAAAAGGAAAGAAAACAATCTCACGGGCAATATCAAATCATTGCCTTTTCTCAAGCAATTAAAACAAAACAAAAAAAGGCCATGTAAGTAAATTTAAGTAAGTAAGTAAATAATCCTTGAATGCCTGAAGTTCTAATATCCCTCCATAAATCATAAATAAATAGCAATCCAAAGTTATATAGTTGCTTTTAAATCCATACACACATCAACGGCACACATTCTGCAAAAAAATCCATACTGATAGTTTTTCCGGGTTGCGCTGTTATGTAGTACGGGAGCGGCCTCTAGAGGCAAATAGCTGTTTGTTTCGACACGAGAGTGCAGCACTGCTATATTACATTTATTAATTATAATTTGTTAATTATATACAGTGGAACCCGCTTATCTCGACCTCGGTTACCTCGACAACCCTATTAAGTCTACGTTTTTGAAGTGGAACCGCCAAATTCTCGCTTTTTCTAAGCATTTTTTATCGGTTATGTCGTTATGTCTTTTTTTTATGTCGCCGAACCCTAATATCTCGAGCACAAGGGGGGAAAATTTGCCATTTAACGTCGGTTATCTCGGTGCAGCCGCAGAAGAACTCGCGAAAGTGGCGGAAAAATCAAGTCTTACAGCTGCTACAGGTGTTGTGTTGTATACTGGTGAATCTCTGCTGTTAGTTAGTGCACATATGCCTTTTGTGGTTAAATGTTATGCGATGAACGCGAGGCGAAAGCCGCGATTGGCGGCGCGGAACGTGTGATGACCAGCAAAATCATAGAATGAACCGGGATCGGGGGGGAATCCGCGATGCGCTTTGGGAAGAAAAGCGTAGCCGTTGAGAGGGTGCCGGTGGGAAGACACGTACCGGGATACGCATGCGCGATAACAACGACCGCCGTGAACCAAAATATAGCAACAATAACGGACAGTGAGAGTGTGGAAGTTTAAATAGGAGCTGGTGATGATGATAAACGAGCACCATATGTGCGCGATTGAAGCGGAGCTTCAGAGAAAGCGGCCGAGAAAGCACCTGCCACCCAGAAGGGGGCCGAAGGGGGCGTGTCAGGTGGATTCCTGACAGATAAACATGTACTGTATGTATTTTTATAGCATGTCTTCATCAAACAAATCGCGGCAACGCTGTTGTGTAAAAAAAACCTTCAAAAACACGTGCATGCACATTCTCATTTATTAACGCACATCATGTACATAAAGATATACATAATTGATTTTCGTTTATCTCAATCATCGGTTACCTCGATGCTTTTTGGCGACCCCCTAGGACATCGACATAACCGGGTTCCACTGTAATTATATTTCTTCTTCTTCTTCTTTCGGTTTCTCCCATTAGGGGTCTCCACAATGGATCATCGAATAATTATATTTATTAATATGTAAATATTCATGTAAAATATTACCAAAAAAGTACTGAATCATAACAAAATGTGCCAAATAGAAAAGAAAAAAAAAAAAAAAAAAAAAAAAAAAAAAAAATATATATATATATATATATATATATATATATATATATGTGTGTGTGTGTATATCATTATATTTATTAATATAGTTAATATAATCATATTTTTTTCCATTTAGCACATTTTATGATTCAGTACTTTTTTTTTTTTTTTTTTTTTTTTTTGGTAACACTTTACATGCAGTGTTTTATTTAATTCAGTACCTGTTTTGTTTGCTTGATTAATAAATTATCGTAAGATACGATCCAACCGATATAAGAAGGAAAGATTTACTCCACTATTCATTCTCCAGGAGCTCATTAGTGTATGTGAATGTGCTTTTTCCTCTTTAATTTATTGTTTTTAACAGGGGTGTTTTATGAGCACATTTTGTGCCTGTGTTACAGTGGAGGGTGCGTAAGGAAGCGATGATGGGCCTCGCACAGATCTATAAGAAGTACGCTCTGCAGGCGGAGGCGGGGAAGGAAGCATCCAAACAGATCTCCTGGATTAAAGACAAACTGCTGCACATTTACTACCAGAACAGTATCGATGACCGGTGAGTGTTTGATATGGGAGGTGGAGTCAGAACGATGTAACATATGTATATTGACTAAAGGTTTGTGGACACCTTGACTCTAAGGTCCGCTATGTGCTTTTTAAACCTCCTAATCCACATTTGTTCCATGTTGTTATAACTGACCTCCATTTATCTGGAGATTTTGGAGTGTGGAGATTTGTGTGAGATTCATTCACCAAAGGTGTTCATTAGGGTTGAGGTCAAAGCTCTACAGCAAGAGATCTTACACTACAACCCATGTGCACCATATCTTCACGGATTTGGATTTTGTGTACTGTGGCATTGTCAGATTTGGATCTCCTGGAACAGATTTGGATCTCCTAGTTTTAAGTTAAAAATCTACTGCTATCACAGTTAAAGACATCCTATTTAATTGTGACTTTTCCAGCCATATGTGGTTCTTCCTCAAACTGTAACCACAAACTTGGAGGCACACAATAGTATTTGATGTCTCTTGACACGCTGTAGCATGAAATCTCCAGCACGACCTGTGTTTTAGAGTGGAAGATCTCCTGCTATAAAGCTTTGACTTCAACCCTTTTGGGATGAATGTGAACACTGACTGTACCTCAGGCCTCCTCACTTCTCCTACCTCAGAACCTGACTTTACCAACACCCCAATATGGGAATGAATCGCACAAATCCCCACAATCACACGCCGAAGTCTAGTGGAACATCTTCCCAGAAGAGTGCTGGTTATAAGAGCAAATGAGGAATGGAACGGGAGAAAAATAAGCACAAAGCGTTTAGGTCCACAAACATCTGCCAATACAGATGTTAATCCTCGTTTTGTTATTTTAAGGACTACGACGATTCGACGTTTTTTCCAGAATCCGCACTCCCCTATAAAGAGAATTGATATTTACACTGAAATGAACGACATCCCCATCAGCGGCAGATGTTCAGATTGTTTTTCGAGCTCGCGGTCGCTTCCGTGGAGCTGCGAGAGACGTTTTTTTTTTGTCTCACGAATCCCGCCATCAGCTCTTCAGCTTTCTCACTATTGCACCGTGCCAGGGCTGTGCGTGAGGGAATAATAATGATGATGTAGTGCGCTATGAATACACACTCCTCCCCCGCCCCCGGAGTGATGGAGAGATGGAGTTGCTGCATGAAAAAAGCCAGTGATATAAGTCTTGAGAGCGTGGATGAGGAGAGAGATGTAGAGGGGGATCATACTGACAGCATCTGGCTTTATCATTCATTTCCTGTTTATATTTAGAGACGTTTCATGGTGTCCTGTCACGTCTCACTGTTTTGCATCGCACATCAGTTTTTTTGCAGAGCCTAGTGATGACTCTGCTGCCTAGGAGGCGCTAAATATAATATAACGAGGATGGCACGATTCACAGATACGCATCGGCATAAAGGTTAACGATGTGACGCGTCGATTTCAAAAAGCGATTTTATTTTTCATTCTTTATGGTCCTAAAAAGTCATACATTTAAACTGTTTCTATATACCGTAATTTCCGGGCTATTAAGCGCACCCAAATATAAGCCACACCCACTGAATTTGACAAAGATTTTTATTTTGAACATAAATAAGCCGCACCTGTCTATAAGCCGCAGGTGTCTACACTGAAACTAATGAACTTTACACAGGCTTTAACAAAAGACAGTGTCTGTTACACGGCTTGTATCTAAACAGTAGCCTACCAGGAAAGTCATTGTTCACCGTCTTCCTCCTTCCTTTCACAACTATTTCTCTCGGAAGTTTTTCTTTTGGCATCGTCGTGCGTTTAAAAATCACCATCGGTGAAGCTTTTCTCCCGATGCCGTGCAGCTCAGAACACAGGTGAAGTGTGTGTTTTCATGCCCGGTTGTTTTCAGCGTGACGAATGATTCGCATTTCCTGTAGACAGTCCGAGTGAGCGGCAGGTCAAAGGTCACAGGATCCTCATCCATATTTATGATGTGGTGCGGCCCGATTCAGTGGGAGCGCATCTGATTTAATATAAAGAGTTTCATTGGTTCACCTGAACCTGCTCGGAAATTTCATTGGTCTAATGTTATGGGGCTCAGTTTTTTGGCTTGAAGTTTGTGAAACCGGGAAAAACCCAGGAAAAATCCATAAATTAGCCGATTCGTTGTTTAAGACGCGTGAGAAAAAAGTAGCGGCTTATAGTCCGGAAAATACTTACTAGTTGTTGCGCTATACTATTATTATGTAGAAAGTGACTGATTATTTGCGCCAAAAATTTGATACGTAGATCGATTTTCTTTCCACTAAACCTTTTCTCGAGCGCATTCTCCCAGCGCCGCCGCTACCATGTGAATACGACGCGTCGCAATGCTATGGAGGCCGAAGCACATCCTGAGACTATAATAGAATACAGATTAACATGGCAGAGGTAGAGCTGTAACTTCCTGGAGACAGAACAGGAAAAAGGCACTTATGCAGATTTATGATTTGCTCCCTGTCTGAAACCGAACTAAAAGCGAACGATGTGTATCATATTGAAGTGTTTCTAACACTTATCATCTGCCAGGTTGCTTGTGGAGAGAATCTTTGCCCAGTACATGGTCCCTCATAATCTGGAGACTGCAGAACGCATGAAGTGCCTGTATTACCTGTACGCGACGCTGGATACAAACGCAGTCAAGTAAGTGCAGCGCTTCTTTCTTTACTGGCCTCAAGTCTGTTCAGTCCGAATTTTAGGTTTGTATCAACGTGCCCGTTTCCGTGGTAACAGCTGATGATAAACGCTACACCGCTACAAAGGCGTGTTTCCGGAAGTCTTCTTTACGGGTGCTTTGTAACAAGCAGTTTTTTTAAATGTTTTTTTTAAAAACAGATGAAACCGAAGTATAATATCGACTCTGTTTTATTCCCAGAGCCCTGAATGAAATGTGGAAGTGCCAGAACATGCTGAGACACAATGTCAAAGATTTGCTGGATCTGGTTAAACAACCCAAAGTACGTCCTCTCTGTTCTCCAATAACACTGAGCACGGTCGCGTTTAACATTTTAACCTGAGATGTGCCTTTTCTTTCCCCAGTCGGATTCCTACAACAAAGCCGTCTTCTCGAAGGTCATGGTCATCACAAGTACGTGTCGCGTCGCTCCAGTCCTCGCGTATCACGTCATCGTAGCGTTACCGCACTGGTGTCTTTATTTTCTCTCTGTCTTTTTTTTTTTTTTTTTTTAAGGAAACTTGCCTGATCCAGGGAAGGCACAGGATTTTGTGAAGAAGCTGGCACAGGTTCTGGAGGAAGATGAGAAGATCAGGAAGCAGTTGGAGACACTGGTCAGCCCGACCTGTTCCTGCAAACAGGCCGAGGTCTGCGTGGTAAGGACTTTTATTATACATCCAGATCGACCTTCTTTCCAGGCAAATGAAGTAAATTGCTGTTTAATAGTTCAGGTTTCTAATCTGAGCTTTGTGCTCTTTTACAGAAAGAGATCACCAAAAAACTGGGCAGCCCCAAACAACCCAGTAACCCTTTCCTGGAGATGGTGAAGTTCTTACTGGAGAGGATCGCTCCCGTCCATATCGACACCGAGTCAATCAGGTACGGCGATCCGATGTCTCATCGCGGCTTCTTCTTCTTCTCCAAGAGACTGACCGTTCGTCTCTCTCTTCTTTATTTTTCCTCCACAGTGCGCTTATAAAACAGGTAAACAAGTCCATCGAAGGAACGGCCGACGACGATGACGAAGGTGTTCCCACCGAGCAGGCCATTCGCGCAGGTCTGGAACTGCTCAAGGTATCTACGTGTTCTCCATGACGAATAGGTTGCGAACAGATTTCACACTTTTCAGGCCACGAGCTTCAGGTTCAGATCTGATCGTTTTGCTCCATAATTACGCATAATAAGTGTCTGGTCTTCTCAGGTTTTGTCCTTTACTCACCCCGTGTCCTTCCACTCGGCCGAGACGTTCGAGTCTCTCCTCGGCTGTCTAAAAATAGACGACGAGAAGGTGGCCGAGGCGGCGCTGCAGATCTTCAAAAACACCGGGGGAAAACTGGAGGAGAGTTTCCCACACATCAAATCGTGAGTGTGATGCTTAGATTTGATTTGCATTTAGTGCATAAGTGAATACTACAAGCTTTCTTCTATGAGCACTGTAGGTTCTTCTATTTCTTCTATGAGCTCTGTAGGTTCTTCTATGAGCACTGTACGTCCTTCTGTGAGCACTGTAGGTTCTTCTTTTTTTTTCTATGAGCACTGTGGGTTCTTCTATGTGCACTGTACGTTCTTCTATTTCTACTATAAGCACTGTAGGTTATTTTATGAGCTCTGTAGGTTCTTCTATGAGCACTGTACGTTCTTCTATGAGCTCTGTAGTTTCTTTTGTTTCTACTATGAGCACTGTACGTTCTTCTATGAGCTCTGTAGGTTCTTCTATTTCTACTATGAGCACTGTAGGTTCTTCTATGAGCTCTGTAAGTTCTTCGATGAGCTCTGTAGGTTCTTTTCTGAGCATTGTAGGTGGTTCTTTGAGCATAGTAAAAAAAAATTTAGGTTCTTCTTTGATTTAGTATTTATTTTCTGCATGTATATTGCTAATCTCTCTTTTTTTTTCTGGCTTATCTGTAATGTTTGTGCAGTTCAATCATGTAAATCTTGTTTGCCTTTTGTGTCTCTAGGGTTCTTTTACCGGTGCTACAACACAAAGCCAAGAAGGGACCTCCTCGCCAGGCCAAGTACGCTATCCGCTGCATCCATGCCATGTTCTCCAACAGAGACACCCACTTCGCACAGATTTTTGAGGTGAGCGTTTAAACAACAGTATTCAATCTGTTAACTTCTCTGAACGTCCACCTCAGCCTCATGCTGACTCTAAGCCTTTCCTCGATTATAGCCTCTGCACAAAAGTCTGGACACGGAGAACATGGAGCAGCTGATAACTCCTCTTACCACGCTGGGGCACTTGGCCATGCTGGCACCTGAGCAGTTCGCCGGACCTCTTAAATCGCTGGTGGCCAACTTCATCGTGAAAGACCTGCTAATGAACGACAGGGTATGTAGAACAGCACGGCATTGCCATGTTTACCGTCAGTGAGTTGCACAGTCAGTGTTCAAAAGCATGAAAATGAATTTCTTTTAGAATTTAGTCTGAAGTGGTGGAGGAACTACACAAACCATGAAGTAGGGATAAACAAGGTCAATTATGATCATGTATCATACGGTGTAAGGAACACAGGACTTCATCACATTTTTTTTTCCATTTATAATTTAGAGCACTTTATTAATCTCAAAAAGAAATGATTTCTTCAGTCTTTTCAGTCTTCATATAATTCCTCTGGAGCAGATAAGCTTAAGGGCCTTGCTCAAGGGCCCATCAGTGGCAGCTTTGTGGTGTTGAGATGTTGTATGGATTAGAGACAGTGGCATTGAGTAAAAGAGCTGAAGATGTTTAGATGTTCATTGGGAGCGATCCTGGTCAATATTTTTGTACATTGATGGTATTATACTTAATATTTAATATAGTAACTGTCTTACAGAGCATTAAAACTCTCTCTTAGGAACAGAAAGAAATGTTATGTACTGAAATGGAAAAAACCTGAACTGAGAAGTACAAAAATAAATTTCACACTGCATGTTGGCACTTGCTTTTTAATGGCAGATGATTTTTATCAGATTTAATGCATTTTATTTATTTCCATCTCAAAGATTCCTGGCAAGAAAACAACGAAGCTCTGGGTTCCAGATGATGAAGTTTCCACTGAAACACTGGCGAAGGTATTTCAGTTTTTCATTATAGCCATATGTACGTATGTAGGTGGAGTTATATAATAATATATATATGTGTGTGTATGTGTATGTGTATGTATATATGTATATATAAACCTAATTGCTATAATGCGAAGACAACCCGTAGCTAATGAGTCTTTCTGATGACATTTTCAGGTTCGAGTTTTTTCCATGTTTGCTTTCCCTGGGTCTAAATAAATATCTCTGTGTTCTTATCAGACGTGTCTGTCCTGTTCGATCTTCATTTTAGATTCAGGGCATTAAGCTGATGGTAAGGTGGCTGCTCGGGGTGAAGAACAACCAGAGCAAGTCAGGGAACTCGACGCTGAGGATGCTCACTGCCATACTGAACAGCGATGGAGATCTGACGGAACAAGCTAAGATGGGGTGAGTGAGTCCTGAAGGGCTACATACAGATTTCTCCTCAGGCTTGAGTTAAAATGTAGTCATTAGGCGATGGAGAAGGAGCAAAGCGCCGCAGTGAACATTTCTTTCAGCTGAATAAATGAGACCGATCGAATGACCAGTAGTGGCTAGAACTAGTCGTGTCGTCTGAATCGTTCTTTTCATTCTTTCTACTGAATCCTACAGTAGTGAAATCTCCATGTTCCTTCCAGCTGCTTTATAACAGAAATGCTGACAGAACGTTGCCTCAGCAGTTGAGGGTTTAAGGGCTCTTGCTCAAGGACCCAATAGTGGTAGTTTAGGATGCTGTGATTTTGAACCTCATGACATTCTGATCAACATCTTAACCACTGAGGTACCATTCAGTATGAGCACGTTGTTCTTTATGCACTTTTATACACAATATGGACTAAAGTTTGCACATATTCATTCAGTCACAGGGGTAGAGTCAGATACTGATGGGGTGAAAAAAAAGTGTGATGTGTATGTTCGTGTTTTTTTTTTTTTTTTACACAAAAATCCTGTGTGTGTGTGTGTGTACAGGAAGCCAGACATGTCTCGCCTCCGCCTGGCGGCCGGCTGTGCGGTGCTGCGTCTGGCCCAGGAGCCTTGCTACCATGAGATCATCACCCTGGAGCAGTACCAGCTTTGTGCTCTGGTCATCAATGTAAGATTCGAACGCCTCTGCAGCGTTTTTCATTACAGCATTATAGCTCCCGTAAGTCTCCTTTAATAGCCGCCTGGTCTGGTTTAATGACGAGCGACGGAGCAGCGTGAGCTCTGTATCAAAACTATGTGCTGAGTCATCGTGTCAGTCCTGCTGCTGGTCTTACGTGGCTTCCTCTGATCGCCTGATTTCACTTTTTTGACGATTTCGGTCACAATTGTGCTTACATCGTTCATGTCTTCATTCGTTTGTCAGTCATTGCTCCATTACGTCTGTGTCTTCAGGACGAGTGTTACCAGGTGCGTCAGGCTTTTGCCCAGAAGCTGCACAAGGGTTTGTGTCGGCTGAGGCTGCCGCTGGAGTACTTGGCGGTGTTCGCTCTGTGCGCCAAAGACCCCGTGAAGGAGCGCAGGGCTTACGCTCGCCAGTGCCTGGTCAAAAACATCAACATGCGCAGGGAGTACATCAAGCAGCACGCCGCAGTCAGCGGTGAGTCCATGTACACTCCTGTCGTCTCCTTCATGCTATAGATCAGGGAGATCTCAGGCCTTTCAATGAGCTCATGTCCTTCTCACCTACATCAGCACCTGACTTTACCAACATCCAAGTTTACTAACATCTCTCTCTCTTTCTCTCTCTCTCTCTCTCTCTCTCTCTTTCTCATTAAATTTTATTCTATTCAACGTACAAACCAAGACTTGTGCATTTGCAATCTATATATATATTAACCAGAAGTACTTAAATATCAGCTGAGGATTTACTCATAGGTCAGGAACTTAACGAGTCGAATAAATTGAGTTCCTGGACGTGCTACGCGATCTTACTTGTATTATCGTATATCGTACGTATCTATAAGGGATGATCAGATTCTCCGATTCGCATCGCAGCGTAAAAGTTACTCTGATTTAATAAAGTGTGCCGTTAAAATGAACAAGTTGCCATTCGTATCGCATCGTGTCATTTTTAGCACTCGCTATATTTGTGATATCTCTATGAATTTACACACAATTCATCCCGTTATATTTCGTGGTGGCGTCCATTTATCGCGGAAATTCATTATTAATAAAATAAACGAATAATTTGTGACCAATATTTGATCTGTAGATCGATTTCTCCTCGCTAAATCTCTTCTCGAGCGCGTTCTCTCATCGCAACGCTGCGGAGACCGGTGCGTGTCTTGAGAGCCACATAGAATACGGAGTAACATGGCAGAGGTAGAGCTTTAACATCCTGCAGACACAACAGGAAAACAACGTCTGCTTTTATTTATGAACCAAAGAGATAAAAGTGAACTATTTGTACGGTAATGAATTGCATCGAACCGTATATTTTTTTCCTGTTGTGCCGAATCAAATAGAAATCGGATCGCACCGCATCATAACGGGGTAAATCGCAATGTTCACTAACGATAATAAGAACGAACACGTGTCTTTTGTAGATAAGCTGATCTCCTTGCTGCCGGAGTACGTGGTGCCGTACGCCATTCATCTGCTGGCTCACGACCCGGACTACGTCAAAGTACAAGACATAGAGCAGCTCAAAGACATCAAGGAGTGAGTCTGTGTGTGTGTGTGTGTGTGTGTGTGTGTGTGTGTGTGTGTGTGTGTGTGTGTGTGTGTGTGTGTGTGTGTGTGTGTGTGTGTGTGTGATGGGTTTTGACAGATTTCTGTATGCTTTAAAAATGAAGCAAAGCCAGAGAGATCGATTTTTTTCAGTGGCTTTGGCTTTAATGCTGGAAAAAAAAATGACATGCCTCGTTCTGCTCCTTTATCTTCAGGGCGTTATGGTTTATTTTGGAGATCCTAATGTCGAAAAACGAGAACAACAGCCACGCGTTCATACGGAAAATGGTAGAGAACATCAAACAGACGAAAGACGGCCAGTGTCCAGACGATCCAAAGATAAACGAGGTGAGAGATTTTCCCCCCCTCTAAATGATGTCATCATGTTTTCAAAAAAATTCCTTCATATTTTCCGAAATCCACGTCTCCTTTCAGAAACTCTACACGGTGTGCGACGTAGCCATGAACATCGTCATCTCCAAGAGCACCACGTACAGCCTGGAGTCACCGAAAGACCCCGTGCTGCCCGCACGCTACTTCACTCAGCCTGATAAGGTGATAAACCCAGTACATTCATCATCATGGTTTATATCACAGCGATCATCACCGATGCTCGAATCTGATTGGTCAGAAGGTGTAATTTTCCGTAACGCCGAATCTGACAGTCGAGCGGTAGTTCTAATGCATTTCGGGTTTCCATAGTAACCCGTGTAACTGCTGTTATTATGTACTGATTTCCTTTTTCCCCCACTCACTTTAATACACTGTATGGACAAAAGTATTTGGACACCTGACTTTTCCAGCCATATGTTGTTCGTCCCCCAAACAGTTACCGCTAAGTTCAGGATGTCTTTGGATGCTGTAGTGTTACATTAGCACCTTCACTTGAACTAGAAGTCCCAAACCTGTTCCAATATGACAATGCTCCTGTGCACAAAACCAGCTCCATGAAGATCTGCTTTACATGGTTTAGAATGAAAGATCTTGAGTGGCCTGCTGTAGAGCTCTTCAACCCTACCGAAAAACACCTTTGAAATGAACTGGACCGCTGATTGCACCACAGGTCTCCTCACCTCACCCTACATCAGTACCTTACTTTACTAATACCTCTTCATGGCTGAATGAGCATAAATGTCCACAAGCACACATCAGACTCTAGCAGAAGAGTGGAGGTTATTAGAACAGCTAATGGGGAATACAAATACTAATTTTATGGGGTCCACAAACTTTTGTCTATAAAGTAAATATTCACATATTCACGGCCCGTGCCATTGCTGCTGGCTGTCTATCTGTCTACAAGATCTATCTGTCTGTACGTCTGTCTGTTTATACATCTGTCTATACGTCTGTCTATCTATACATCTGTCTGTCTAATCTATCTATCCTGTCTGTCTGTGTTATCTGTCTGTCTGTCTATCTATCTATTTATGTATTTTGTCTATCTATCTGTCTGTCCATACATCTATATATGCGTCTGTCTGTCTGTCTGTCTGTCTGTCTGTCTGTCTGTCTGTCTGTCTGTCTGTCTGTCTGTCTGTCTGTCTGTCTGTCTATCTATCTATCTATCTATTCATGTATTCATGTATTCATCTATCTATGCGTCTGTCTGTCTGTTTAATCTATCTATCCAGTCTGTCTGTCGATGTTATCTATTTGTCTCTGTCCATTCATGTATTCGTCTATCTAGCTGTCTGTCTGTCTATACATCTATCTATCCTGTCTGTCTGTCTATCCATCCATCCAGATATCTGTCAGTGATAACTTGAATCATGGACTTTCTACAAAATAGAGTAAGAGGAATTAAAACATCTTCTTGAAGTTCTTCACACGCAATAAACCTCCTTTTCTTCCACTCTTTCGTTCTCACAGAATTTCAGCAACACCAAAAATTATCTTCCTCCTGAGATGAAGTCATTTTTCACCCCTGGAAAGGTACTACATCATTTTTTTTTTATTAATTGAAGTCGTTAAAGTGGACGTTTGGGGATTGTTTTTCATTTTCAGTCAGTTGGGCAGCTTGTTCATTATATGAAAATAATAAGACCATAATAGTCAACAGTAATGAATTTGAGCAGCATGTCGTTCAATGTCGATTGTGATTTACAGTGAGAGAAAAAAGAGGAACTGAAAAAACGACGGGGGAGAGAAAATATTGTGCACGTCTACATAATCAATTCATAAACAATTTGAGAGCGGAACAAGAACGATTGTACTGGAATAAAGAGAGAATACACAGAAAGAGAAAAAAAACAATGAGAACAGTAAAGCTTTTGAAAAATAGCGGCTCTAAGCCGGGGTGGGGGGTGTGGGGTTTGGGGGGGTGCATTATTTGATATGTAGATCGATTTCTCGTTGCTAAATTGTTTCTTGAGCGCGTTCTCTCAGCACCACTGCTGCTATGTGAATAACGTATCACAACGCTACTGAGACCGAGGCACGTCCTGAGAAAAGTGTTTTCTCCCCCCGTTCCTCCATTTTTTTTTATTCAGAATTGTGTCTTTTGTGTTTACCTGTCCAGAGCGCTCCAGAGTTTAGCGGGTGGTGCGTCAGTAAAAATGCTCCGTGGGGAAACACGGTGCTCCGTGTGCAGTTAAATTGACTAAACGAATTAGATTTTTTTGTATTCGAGTTACTCGAGGAATCATTTCAGCCCTAGTCATTTTATTTCCATTATTTATTTATTATCCATTATTGTGTTGAGTCGAATCAAAATCGGAGTGTGGTCTTCTGCTGTTGTAGGCCATTCTCCTGACTTGTACTTGAGTCTCTTGTACCTTTTTCATCTGATCTTTCTTATCAAAGTCATTTTCCAGCCACAGAACTGCTGCTTAGTCAGTGCTTTTTGTCCACAGACTGCTGAGTGAAGATCAGATGTTTCATTCCAAGTAACAGATGTCACCCAGATGTTTTTTTGTTCTGCATTATGCTACTCGTACTATACACGATTGACTGATGACAACTAAATAAATGTGCAAGTGTTCCTAAAAAGGTGTATGCGAGTGTATATTTGAAGTCTGAATGGATGAAAGCAGTACTTTGTGCAGTGTAAAAAGTAAAACGTTCCTCCCTGCTCCTCTCGTTTCCAGCCCAAATCGGCAAACGTACTCGGAGCCGTGAACAAACCGCTTTCGGCTACTGGCAAGCTGCAGACCAAACTATCGCGCATGGAGACCATCAGCAACGCCAGCAGCAACTCTAATCCCAGCTCTCCTGGCCGCAGCAAAGGAAGGTAGTAAACCTGAGTGTGTGCAATTACATTTATATATAATGTATGTCTAAATACTTATAATATCTCATAACATCTGCAGGGTTTTGTTTTTTTTTACTCAAGGGCCCTTCAGGACTGCAGTCCAACATTTTAAACACAGAATTACCACTTCTCATAATATAATCATGTCTGATTGTGTATTTGACCATTTGACAGGTTTTTACTATCATGTGCATCGATATGCACTGGATTTATCATCTGTATTGGGGTTGTAGGCAGAGTCGGAAGTGAAATTTAACTGAAAGACAGGAACCAATAGAAACGTAGTATGTTGAAATATGTTCCTTCAAACACATCGAAGGAAATGACTAAAAATCTATTGCTGTCGATGAGCAAATGTGTAGAGTGTAAGGGTGAACATGTAGAGACCATATCAAGTGGGCACTCACACAAGCAGAAGTTGATTAAACAAGCAACATTTAATATACAGTGGAACCTCGGGTTACAAATTTAATTCGTATGTTCGTATTCCGATACGAATTAAAAATAATAAAAAATAAAGCCAATATTCACTAATAATATTTACTTTTAACGTTATATTGAAATCATACCATATAAAAACATATAAGAAAAGAACACATTATCTTTACTGGGTACTTTGAGAATACTCGCTGCTGGCATGATGGAGACGACGTTCATAGAAGGGGGAGGAGGGAGAGTTATTGTTTGGAAGGAGAATCTCCTTCCGTTATGATATCGGGCAGACTGTCACCCGAATCATTGTCATCCCTTAATTTTTTTTTTTTTAAGATTCGTCAGCTGAATCATTGTCCTCACTTCTCTTTTTAGATTCACTTTGCTGGGTGGCGATATGAAAAGAACCAGCTTGCCTGCGATTTTTTGGCGCGCGACGTTCGTATCCCGTAATTTTGTCCGTAACCAGGGGCAAAAATGTTGACGAACTGCGATTCGTAACCTGAATTATATGTATGCCGGTGCGTTCGTAACCCGAGGTTCCACTGTACAGTAATCCCCCGTTTATAAACAGACCCCATCCCAAAAATGCTATTTTATGTTTACGGTACTTTACTGTATTAACATTTTACTTCATTTTATAATTAATAAAATATTTTTTTTGTATTTTAACATAAAACTCTAGGGTTAAAATCAGTCAAACAAATGAGTTATTTGCCGAACGCAGTTTATGTGGCAAACGCGTGAGATTCGAACGGCGGTAAAGGCGGGGGATTACTGTATTTTTACTCAAAAGTGTGATAATGGAGCCCTGCACGGGACTGTTTTCTGAATTTCTGACCGCCCGCTCTCGAAAACATTCGGTCACAGCTTTTACAGATTGTATAAAAATGTACACCATCGTTAGGGCTACTTAACTTTAAGAATAATAGCAGACTGAAACCATTAAACTGATCAAATAAAGCAAGGGTAAAACCAATGGATCCCAATAAATATATATATATGATGCAGACCTGTATATGATAAGCTGGTTGTGTGTTCATTATGTGTCAGACTACAGATACTGTAGTTCTTCTCCAAACTGTTGCCACAGTGGTGGAAAGATATTAGGCATTCGGATGCCTGTATGTTTCCACACGGACGGTTTTAATTGCCGGATGTGTGCATCATGGTGGATTTTGGTGCTTTATCTGATTATATAGAATCTCGAATGCCTTTTGTATGTGTTCACTTTGTTAGACCTCACAGACCCAAACCTGTTTCTGCAGCTCGACAGTTATGATTTTCATTATTAGGTCCAGAACGTGCTGTTGGTCACTCGAGATCTTAGTGTGCAACCCATGTAAAGCATCTTCATGTAGCTGGATTTGGGCGCAAAAGGTTTTTCGGCCTCCTGCTATAGAGCTGCTATTGAAAAAGAATTTGAATGCTGACTGCACCCCAGGCCTTCTCACCTCACCTCACCTCACCTCACCTCACCTCACCTACCTGACCTACCTACTAACACCCGTGCGGCTGAATGAATCTTCTCCAAATCTACATAAAATCTAGTGGAACATCTTCCCAGAAGAGTGGAGGTTATTATAACAACAAATGAGGACAGAATGTGGAATGGGATGTTCAGAAAGCACATACCAATCTGTCAGGTGTCCACAAATGTTTAAGCAAACAGAAAGGACTGTAGATACATAAAGATACATAATCAGTGCTTTCAGTATTCAATACAATAAATATAAGTAGTACAAAATAAACGCACATAATGAGCTCATGCTTCGAAGTTAAATTGCATCATTTGGCACTTTATTGCAGATCACGGGGTCACGAATGAATTTATGATTTGTCCTCTTGTCCCAGACCCCGGATTATAGATTTTCCTCCCTTACTGAATCGTACAGATGGTACGCAACCTTCCCAAAAGCAAAAAAAAAAAAAAGTGAAGTGAAAAGACGCATGTATCTGTGAGGTCTTGGCACGGGTGAAAAGGTGTGAGCTGAAATACATTTGCATCACAAGACACGAGTGATTACAGCTTCTCCACATCCTGCTGGCATCGACACACCACTTCAACTGGGAAAGCAGGAGACGCTCGGAGACGCTCGGAGACGCTGGGAGACGGAGGACCTCTTCAGCGAACCCATTGAATGCAGCACAATGGAAATTCGTTCCCGTCCTCAGACGGCTGTAATCAAGCGAGCCGGCTGTGTTTTAATCAGAGACTAGCACATACTTAACAGTTTGAGAGACGGCTGAATATCAAGTGTCTGTTTAAATCTTTTTCTTTAATCAGCACTACAGATTTAAATGATAATGAACACATTTTTTTTTTTTTTCGATTTTACATTTTTCCAGATATAAAGTACTGTACAGATTCTGTTATATGAGTTTATTGCATGCTTTTACAATGAAAACAGTGAAGAAAGGCGAATAAAATTGGATATTTTAGATGAACTCATGACCTTTCCGTTAAAAGTCGAGCGTCTAAAACACTGATCTCCCACCTTCTTGAACATTCCAAAGCCTGAGGCAGCCTGGTCCTGATGCGATTAGAACTCATGACCTTCTGATCAGAAGTCCAACACTTTAAACACCTTTTTTGAACACCCAGTTCTACATTCAGTCGCCATTTGCTGTTATTATTATTATTATTATTTGTGGTAGAACCACATACGGCTGGAAAAGTCAGGTGCCCGGGTGTCCCAATACTTTTGTCCATGTCGTGTATATGTTACGCTTACAACCTAATGCTTGATAAAAGACCTAATGCTTGATGAAAGGAATGTGTGTAGAGTTTGACCTTTCAGGAGTGTTTTTAGCTCAAGGGGGTTATGAAGGTAATGATAATTATAGGTGAATATTAATCAGAGATGTATTAATTAGTCTAATCAACCTTCATATTGTCCTGAATAAGGATCTCACATTTCATGGAGACCCCGTGATCGCTCTCATTTGTTGTCCTTAATATATACAGTGCCCTCCACAATTATTGGCACCCCTGTTTAAGATGTGGTCGTGGACTTTTTCCGTGGTCCTTTTTTTTTTAAACAACATAGAACCCAAATGCAAAAAAAAGAGAAAAATCCAACCTTTTATTTAAGTACATTACTTTGGTGGTAAAAAAAATCACACATTTAGAAAAAAAAAAAAAAACCTTGAAATCATGTGTGCCACAATTATTGGCACCCCTGATGTTAATACTTTGTACAACCTCCTTTTGCCAACAAGACAGCACTTAATCACCTCCTATAACATTTCACAAGATTGGAGAAAACAGAGAGAGGGATTTTTGACCATTCTTCTTTGCACAATCTTTCTAGATCATCCAGTGTCCTGGGTCCTCTCTTATGCACTCTTCTCTTTAGCTCGCCCCACAGGTTTTCGATTGGGTTGAGGTCTGGGGACTGAGATGGCCATGGGAGGACCTTGAGTTTGTGACTGCTGAACCACTTTTGTGGAGATTTTGCCACGTTTTGGATCATTATCCTGCTGAAAGACCCAATGACGACCCATCTTCAGCTTTCTGGCAGAGGCCATCAGGTTTTTATTTAAAATATCCTGGTACTTCAAAGCGTTCATAATGCCATGCACCCTAACAAGGTTCCCAGGGCCTTTGGAAGAGAAACAGGCCCACAGCATCACAGATCCTCCACCATACTTCACGGTGGGCATGAGGTGCTTTTCGGCATACTCATCTTTTGTTTTACGCCAGACCCACTTAGAGTGTTTGTTGTCAAAAAGCTCAATCTTAGTCTCATCTGACCAAACCACACGATCCCAGTTGAAGTCCCAGTACCGCTTAGCAAACTCCAGACGTTTACGTTTGTGAGTGTTAGTGAGAAAAGGCTTTTTCCTTGCATGCCTCCCAAACAGCTTGTTGGCATGTAGAGAGCGTCTGATGGTTGTTTTGGAGACTCTGTGACCCCAAGATGCCACTCTTGGATGCAATTCTGTGACGGTGAGCTTGGGAAATTTTTTTACTTCTCTTACCATCCTCCTCACTGTGCGTTGTGGCAAGATAAACTTGGGACCTCTTCCAGCCTTGTTTGTCACTGTTCCAGTTGTTTTAAACTTCTTAATGAAGTTTGTAGATACCGGCAAGTTAAGGCGAGTGGCTATTTTCTTGTAGCCATTGCCTGACTTATGAAGGTCGACACACATCTGCCTTACTTGAATGGTGTGTTTTCTTGTCTTTGCCATGTTGACAAATGGGTAAGAGAATTAGGCCTCTGTGTCACGTCATATTTATACCCCAGGGAAACAGGAAATCATGAATTACTAATTAAAAGTCCCTAGATACCCTGACCAACCTTAGCAACTACAGAAAAATATATAAAAAAAAAAAAAAACAATTAAATTTTTCAGAGGAATTGTTAGGGGTGCCAATAATTGTTGGACACATGATTTCAAGTTTTTTATTTTTTCTAAATGTATGATTTTTTTTTTTACCACCAAAGTTATGTACTTAAATGAAAGGTTGGATTTTTCTCTTTTTTTGCATTTGGGTTCTATGTTGTTTTAAAAAAAAGGAGAATTTTTTGAAGTCCACGACCACATCTTAAACAGGGGTGCCAATAATTGTGGAGGGCACTGTAGGTTCCAAAACATGTAATATGTAAATGTCAAAAATAATAATGATAATCACTAGAAAATAAATATTTCAGCTGCTTGCACTGTGAGATAATACGGTTTGAAACAAAGACTAAATATGCAACAAGAGATTATGCAGATTTTATGTAAATTAGGAATAAAAAAAGGATGCTGTAAGCAATACTTGTAAATTAAGTTTTTGGAGTGATGCTGCTGATCTTGTAATTTATTCTGAATTTCCCATCTCTTTTTGTTTTTTTTTGTCTCAGAATGGACTCTGCTGACATGGACCACAGTGAGAACGAGGACATCTCCATGAAGAGCCCTTCCGAATCAGACAAACCCACCAGGGGGCGCAAACGAGGCACCGCGGCCGGCCAGGAGGACAAGGCCCCGGAGTCGAAAGCAAAACGTGGGCGCAAAAAAGCAGCCAACACCAGCACTGAGGACGCTGAGGAGCAGTGGACAGAGGACAGCAGCATTGTCGACACGACCATGGAGACCGAGGACGAGCAGAACAGCCCGCCCAAAAGGGGGCGCCGGGGAAGACCTCCCAAATCCGCCTCGGCTAAGGAAGAGGCCGTCGTGACCAAAGGAAGGAGAGGACGCAGGAAGGCCGTGCCGCCGCCGGACGAGGACAACGACGACGAGCAGGAGGCGGAGGAGGAAGACGAGGATGAAGATCGAGGCAGCGAAAATATGGAAGAAGTTAAACCTAAAGGCAGACGAGGACGCAAACCGAGGTCAGATTTCTCACGAATAATCTCTAAAGCTTACTCTATATCTCTATCTCAGACGCGTCCTAACTAAGCGTACTCGTGATTCTTTCTCAGGGCGGAAGTGTCCGAGGTCACCAGCGATTCGGTGGAGTCCACACCACAGAAGAGAAGAGGACGACCTCCTAAATCTCAAACGGCAGCTAAAAAAACAGGGTGCGCAACAAATAAACATTTATAGTCTCATTTCCACATCAGGAAATCGAGCAAATGCATAAAAGCTTCATCCAGCACATTATTATGGGGTTTTATTAGAGTAAGTCTGATTTTACCCATAGCTAGTTTGGATTCTAATTCCCGATAATCGATTAATCACCCGATAGTTATTAAAATGGATTCTGAATAAAAAGAAGTTAAATGAATGAAGTTAAATAAACTGAAGTTAATAAATGCTTATAAGGAATGTTCATTGTTTGTTCGTTAGTTTCAACATTTACGAATACTTTTTTTTTTAATTAAGTCCATTTTCATTTCATCAGTTAACTTTAGTTAATGCAGTATGAACCAAGATGAACGAGGTACAGCACGTAGTCTCGCGTGTCAAAACAAACCGCACCATGACAGCAGGCCTTCTTAACAGACACAACCCGGAAAAACTATCGGTATGGATATATTTGCAGAGAGTTTCAGCAAATCAGTCAAAATCGATCGGTCAACCTCCCCTTTTTTTTTCTTTCTTTTTTTATGTCCAACAACTCTTGAAATGAGACACTCTATGGACAAAAATTTGTGGACATCTGACTATAAGATTGTGATTTTGAACATCCCATTTCACATTTAGTCTCCATTTGCTTTTATAATGAGCTCCACTCTTCTGGGAAGATGTGCCACTGGATTTTGTGGAGCTTTCTTGAGCCACAAGGGTGATAAGTGTAAAGTCAGTTATTGATTTAGGTGAGGTGAGGAGGCAGTCAGTGTTTGGGGGTGCAATCATCCTCTTCAATAAGATTGAAGTTAAAGCTCTATAGAAGGCCTCTCACGATCTTTGACACAAAATGTAAAGCGTATCTTCATGCAGCTGGCTTTGTGCACAGGAGCATTGAGATGCTGGAACAGGTTTGGGTCTCCTACTTCATGCGAAGGGATTCAAAGCAGTCATATACGATTGTGGTAACAGTTTTTCTTTTCTTCTCTTCACGATTGTGAAGATCCAGGGAAGTTGTGAGAAAAGGTTAATGTTCAGAAGGTTGGGGGGTTCAATTCCCAGTATCACCAAGCCCTCTGCTTCCTAACATGACTGGGACAGAAAAGTGATGTGATGAGTGTAAAGCACCTTCACCGTATATCACTGGAAACCTCAGGTGTCCCAATACATTTGTCCATAGACTGTATGTGAATGTTGAATTTACTAATTTCTGGATTTGTTTATATATATTTATATATAAAAACCCGCTCGCTTCATGTTCCAGAGGTGGAAGAACTCGGGCAGCTGTGAGCCAAGAGGACGAGTCTGAGGAAGAGATGGAGACGTCACAGCCTAGTGACGAGGAGGCCGAAGAGGAGTCGCAGGATTCCTCACCTAAAGTAAACAACTAGGCTGAAAACTAGAATGATTGTCATTATATACTCATTTTGGTGTTTGCACATCTAAAGCTAAGTACTAATCTAAAGCTAATGTAGTCGCAGAGTTGTGTTACAATATCATGAGTCGAGACGTGGCCTGAACTACCCAGGAGTCAGGAGAATGTTGATCGGATAATTTAACAAATTACAGAACATAATTTAGCAGAAAAGAGCAAATCACAGTACCGTAATGTGTGAACTTTACAGTATATATGTATGCGGTCGCGCAGAGTCTGATGAAGAGTGGTAAGGAGGACACCTGTAGCTTAAGAGACTAATCAGTACGCACCGTTTCAGTGTCCGGCGATGCTGACAAAATAAAAGGAGAGAGACGAGGACTAAAATTAAAACAAGGACATTCTGGCAGCGTTCCAAAGTATCGTTCCACATATATGCTGCTACGTTTGCCAGAAGCGTAAATTTTTTAATAAAGCAGGCGTCTGCTAAATGCCATAAAAATCATTACAATTGTATTGTATAATTGTAAATCGTTACAATTGTATCGTATCGCCGTGATCGTAAACAATCTGGGGGGGAAAATAAACATTAATCGAACGAACGTAATTCGGGGATTAACCTAGGAATTCCGTGGGGTCGTAAAAAGTCTTTAAAAAAAATGTTTCAAAATCTACATTTTAGGCCTTAAAGTTTTCAATTCGTTGTTTAGTATAATGCCCTGTCTTACGACAACAAACGAGACTAACATGCAACAGCCAATCAGATTTGTGTTATCCTGGATTGTACCACAGACGTAAAATGGAAGTGTAAGTTTAGCGATACTCTGCTTGGAAAAAAAAAAATTTAGGCCAGAATTTAGGGCTCTATAAAGTCGAGTCGCTAACACTGTATTTGTGTTTTTGATGTCGTAATAGAAACGATCCTGACCATGTCGAGGAGTGTGCGGAGGTGCTCAGTGCTTATCGTGTTGTCTTGTGATGTGTCCAGGTGCGACGGAAGGCCGGAAGACGAGAGCGGAGATGAGTGAACCTGACGTTCCAGCGTTCCGACAGATTCACCGTGGCAGCGCTTTTAAAAAGCCCTGGAACATGTCAGAGGGATTTTTTTTTCTTTTGAGCAGTTAGACTTTTTCGGAGTCGTGCGTCCGCTTCAGCTGTATTTTGCTCGTCCTTTCTGCCGCAAGCAAGCTTTCGTCGCCTCGTCGCTCCCACGTGACTCGCGCTTCATTTCTCATTGTTACATGTGAAAATTCAACACACACAAAAATACACACAAACACAAGTGTAAATAGTCTTTGTTCTGTTGCCCCCTCTGGCGCTGAAATCCCCTCTTACTTTAGGGAACCTGTATAGCTCTTACCCTTCCGGATTTTAAGATGTTGCATCGGCTGAATTTGTTCAAGTATTAAAGAAAAAAAGCGTTTTTTTTTGTTTTTGTTTGTTTGTTTTAGCAGTACTGTATCTGTCCTGTGTGTTTTCTGTATCTTTTTTTGTTTGTTTTTTATGTTTGTCATTTTACTCTTTCCCTTTTTACCCTTCGTCCTTTGTGTAACTCTCGTGTGCATATTATTGTGGATGTGCAAATGTGCCTCTGCAGAAAAAAAGGAAAAAAAAAAAAAAAGAACGAACGAACGAAACACTGGTCTGACGAGGAAAAAAAAAAAATCACGTATTTGTAAACTTTTCCTGTCCAGTATTGGGTTTTTTTTTTTGTTTTTTTTTTTTATCAGTGTTTAGATGGAAGAAAGAAAAAAAAAAAAAAGGAAAGAAAGAATGGAACAAAAGCAACCCGTTTTAATATTAGCTGTGTTTTTGGGGGGAGGGGTGGGGGGGGAGGTGGAGGAAGGGAACCACAAAACGCACCCATTTTTTCAGTCTGCTGAACCAATAAAATATTCTGTTTTAAATAATTCAACTTGACTTACTGAGCTGTCATAACGTGAACGGCACGTGCCGCGTTTCCATCGCTTTTTGTTCGCTTTTTGAACCATTGCTAAAAACACTGTTTAATATTCGACTTGTTTACGGAAATCGGATTCTTGTCCGAGATTATAAATACACCCAGTTTTTGTAAACACCCATAAGACTTGTTAAATTTCTATCAATGAACAGAAGAAAAACCCGAATCGAATCAATAATTGGTGTGAACACGCAAAACCGCATCAATTGTTAGCTACGCTTGCTAGCTACGCTTGCACATAGTTTATGAAGGAATTAAGCAGGTAGGTTTTTCCAAACATCTTGTGTAGTTCCTCAAACCATCATATCTCTCCTCGTGTCTCTCATGTCCACTCGAGCCTGATGACTATCTACAAGTGTTTAATCACCATACACCTACACTGTATAAGGATTTTAGAGAGAGGGAGAAGAAAGGTGGATGGAAGTATCATGAATGGATAGAAAGATGGATGGATGGATCGTAAGGGTATGGGTAGTAAGGTGAATGGATGGATAGTATGATGCATTGATTAATAGTAAGATGGATGGAAAGATGCTTGCATGAATAGATGGCTGGATGGAAATGATAAATGGATGCATGCATGGATAGTATGATGGATGGATAGAAAGATTGATGAACAAATGAATAGCAAGATGCCTTGATGTGTAGATGGATAGATGGACAGATAAATAGATCGAGTTTCTTTCATGTTTAGAGTTAATTGCATTAGTAAACAAAACGTTATAAAATAAGTTTATATAAATATTCACTAAGTGCAAGTCACGTTTGGGCTCACGTGACTTCAACTGGCCAATGGCGGCAGCGAAATATGACGCCCTTGTTTTATTGCCGTTTACCAATAAGGCCCGCCTTCCGAACGCAACGATTGGTCCGGTGTTTTTGAGCTCCCGAAGGCTGGCGGGTTTGCGCTTATCTGATTGGCCGGTTTAGACGTCGTTCACAAGCCTGTAACAACGGTAAATAGAAAACAAAATAAGAAAACCAGAAAGTGCTTTTTAAAGCTATTTTTAAATGTAATTTAATTTATTATTTACCGGATTTTTGCGTTAATTTACTCCTTTTTTTTAAAATAAATGATTCTTTAAGCGTTTTCATTGATTGATTTGCCAGCCAATCGGAGTGTAGTGGGCGGGGCGTGTGGTGTTACGGTTTGGGAAACATGAACGTGTCGCGTTTGTGGCTGCGGTTTTTTGCCGTCACTTAGAAGGATCGAATCTGATCATCACCGGATGGAGATGTGACTCTGTGCGGTGAAGATGTGGATGTGAGTCTATCCCGCTCTCTCTCTCTCTCTCTCTCTCTCTCTCTCTCTCTCTGTCACCTAAGGACACGAAGGTACGTAACGCTGCTGCAGCGTTTTTAGGTTGAATGTGACGTCACAACTCGAGTCCCAGGTGAAGGCGAACTTTCTGCGTCAGAGTTCCTACTCGAGAGGAACACCTTCAACTCTCTACTGCAGAACTGCGTTTAGAGAAGTCTCTTCGCATGTCTGAAACTGCATCCTGTGCACTCCATGGTGCACCACTGAGCGAGAGCATCAGAGAAATGAGTGAGACAGAGATGAGAGTAAAGGTTCTGCATCACGTGTCCTCTTAAGCCCCTGTATGGTTTACTGTTATAGGAACTGCTGTAGTTAAATATAAGAAGACGTTCAGTGTGTGTGAGTTCAAATCCATGAAACCTCTGCTCCTCCAGGGCCTGCTGAACATCTACAAGTGTTTATACTCCAGTGCACTACATCAAATGAATGGATGGATAGTAAGATAGATGTATAGTGAAATAGATGATGGATGGATAGTAAGAATGGTAGTGAGAGGAATGGATGAAAAGTAAGTGAAATAGTAGGGTGGATAGATGGATAGTAGCATAAATAAATGCATAGTAAGAGATGATGGATGGATGGATAGATAGAAAGATAGATAGATAGATGGATGGATAGATAGATGGGTAGTAGGATACATGAATGCATAGTAAGGTAGATGATGGATGGATGGATAGATGAATAGATAGTAAGATAGATGATGGATAGATAGATGGATAGTAGGATAAATGAATGCATAGTAAGGTGGATGGATGGATGGATGGATAGATGAATAGATAGTAAGATAGTTGATGGATAGATAGATGGATAGTAGGATAAATGAATGCATAATAAGGTAGATGGTTGGATGGATGGATGGCTGAATAGTAAAATGAATGGATGGATAATTAGATGAATGTATAGTGAGAGATTATTGATGAATAGATGGATGAATGGATGGATAGTAAGATAGATGATGGATAGATGGATGGATGAATGGATGGATAGTAAAATAAATGATGCATAGATAAATGGATGGATGGCTGGATAGTAGTATAAATAGATGGGTAGTATGATGAATGGATGGATAGTAAGATAGATGTATAGTGAATGGATGGATAGTAAGTATGGTAGTAGGATGAATGGATGGAAAGTAAGATAAATAGTGGGGTGGATAGACGGAGAGTAGGATAAATGAATGCATCGTAAGATGAATGGATGGATAGTAAGATGAATGTATAGTGTGAGATGATATATAGATAAATGATGGTTGGATAGTAAGATGAATAGATGAATCATATGATGGATGTATAGTAATATGGTAGTAGGATGGATGGATGGATAGTAAGATAGATGATGGATAGATGCATGGATGAATGGATGGATAGTTAAATAGATGATGGATAGATAAATAAATTGATGGATAGTAGTATAAATAGATGGGTAGTTTGATGCATGGATGGATAGTAAGATAGATAATGGATAGATAAATGATGGATGGATGGATAGTAAGATAGATAATGGATAGATAAATGATGAATGGATGGATAGTAAGATAGGTGATAGATAGACATATGGATAAATAGTAAGATGGGGAGTAAGAGTAATGAATGGATAGTATGGATGGATGTATAGATAGATAATGGCTAGATAGAGAAATGATGGACAGGTGGATAGTAAGATGAATGGATGGATTGATGGATGGATGGACTGTAAGATGAAAGGATGGATAGTTGGATGGATGGAAAGACTGGAGTTTTTCAGTCTTTCTCAGCCATATGTGTTTTTTTCCACAAACTGTTTCCACAAAGCTGGAGGCAGACAGATGTATAAGACGTCTTCGGATGCAGTAGAATTAAATTTAATTTTTACTTGAACAAGCTTTCTATCTAGCTTTCGGGATATAACCTCAAAACGAAACAACAATCTTGCGTCTTTTTAAAAAAAAAATATCGATATTGTGTTTTTGAGAATCGATACAGTATCGGCAAACAAAATATCGCAATACTCGCCTGTGTCGATATTTCCTTAACACCCCTATAAGCAAAATGATCTTCAATCCACCCTTTTGCCTGAAGTTGTGTCTTTGCGTTATGATTACTTGATAGTTATAGTACGCGTGTGAAAGTATCGGTGCTTGGCCCCCTGAAATTTGCTTTACATTCATGGCATTTGGAAGACGCCCTTATTTTCTTGTTCTTCACGTTTAAACGTGGTTTTATTCCATTTTTCTGCTCAAGTTTCTAACAATAGTCAAAAGCAGACATTTCCTGATTTGTTTTAAACTGTAAAGTTCAAAATCTTTTTTTTTTTCCCACCACAGGATATAATGCAACCTGTGCCAACTCGGTTCTCTGGTTATAATGGCATTACCCCTCCTCCACGTGCACAAAGAATCCAATTCAAATAGAGCTTTAGTGCAACACAAATACTCCAGATCAGCTCCACATGCGCTGCACAACTGACACCTAACAATGAGATGTTTTTATAGAAGTGTGAGACCAAGGCAGTGTTTGTTCTTTTAGTAAAGATGAGTCAGTGTCATTTCAGTGTAAACAGCACAATTCACACCATCATACAGACCCCGTGCCAAAATAGAGCAGCTCTGACTGGGATGAAATGGAGTTTGTGCACAGGAGGGGTTTTTTTTTCCCAGAGCCGAGACTGTGAGAGCAATTGTTCGAGCCAAATTATTCTCAAATGTGAGACCTGGAATAATCTTTATAATACATTTCACGAACGCAAGGCATCGGTATACAGAATTTTTTTTCCTTTGTACATTTGGCTTTAAAAGTGAATTTGGCAACATTATAAAACCATGGAAATGTCCTAAAGAATGAACATCATCCTCCCAAATAAAATTCCCTCAATTAGTGATTTGATGGTAATAGTGTTGAACATGTTACTTCAAGGTTTTAAGTCTGGTGCGTGTGAAATCCATAGATCTAATCCAAGTTCCAGTTTGTACAAGTGTTTAATTTGGCATTGACTACTGTTTTTTTTGCTCACAGTAGTCAATGTGCTGGACTCTATGAAGCTATGTAATTAATTAATTAATAAATAAACAAACAAACAATCAGTCAATACAGCTGAGATTTTTCCAGGTGTGTTTTATAACTAAGAAAGAAATATTGCAAATATCAACTATTCCACCTTTAAGGCAGAATAAGAATAGCTTATTTTATATTCTATAAATATTATATTATATAAACATAATTTTATATGATACATTTCAATAGATTTTTTAATTTTTTTTGCACAGATAAATCGTAATTTAGTTTCCATAAATGTGTACATTCCTGATGTTATTAGAATTTAAATATACAGTGGAACCTCGGGTTACGAATTTAATTCGTTCCGGTACTTTATTCGTAACCTGAAAAGTTCGTATCCCGATACAAATTTCCCCATAATAATGAACAGAAACTTCGGTAATTCGTTCTGGACAACCAAAAATATTACTTAAATAAAAATAAAGCCAATATTCACTAATATTATTTACTTTTAACATGTTATATTAAAATCATACCACATAAAAACATACAAAAGAGGAAAAGATCTTTAGCGGGTACTTTCCCTTTGAGAAGACTCGCTGCAGGAGACGACGTTCGTAGAAGGGGGAGGAGGGAGAGTTATTGTTTGGAAGGAGAATCTTATTATATTATATTATTTATATATTATTATATATTATATTATAGAATATTAAAGACAGTGTTATTAACACAAACGCTGAGACAATTGTTGCATTAGAGGGAAAATGAGAGCTGTTTCTTTAAGGCTACTATCAGTTGGTATTGAAGTCCAGACTGAAATTCATTATGGGTATTGTACTTGGGAAAAGACTGTAACCCTGCTAATCTATCTTCATAAAAACAAGTCAAGTGGTTATGCATCGGCTAATGTTGTCCATCTCATCATTCCACGAGCATCAACTAACGAGTTGTTACGCTGCTGCCGGGAAAAGTTCAAGCGGATAAGTAACACGATGCTCTCGCTAGGGACACAGGACGCTAACTGATGTGACGAGCTGTGTGGATAGAGCAAAAACAACCAACTTGCCTGCGATTTTTTGGTGAGCGACGTTCGTATCCCGATATATTGTTCGTAAACAGGGGCAAACATTTTGATGAACTGCGATTCGTAACCTGAATTATACGTATGCCGGGGCGTTCGTAACCCGAGGTTCCACTGTACAGTAATCCCCCGCTTTACGGCGGTTTGATTCTGGCGCCCCCCATGGTTTATTGTGGAACTGCGTTCGCCACATAACTAATTGACCAAAAAACTTATAGGGAATTGTTTTTATGGAGTTTTATTTAGAAATAATTACATTTATTAATAAAATTAATATTATTAAAAAATGTAATGATTAATTGTAAAATGACGTCAAATGTTAATACAGTACAGTACCGTAAACTTAAAATAGCATTTTTTGTGGTGGCGTCTGTTTACCGCTGTTTTACGTTTATTGCGGGCAGATTTGGAACATTACAAAGTACTTTGAGTCTCTGTCAATGAATAAATCTACACTGGTATGCTAGAACTTAAGATAAATCAGCCTACAACTCTGTTGAGTTTTTATTTATTTAATCATTTATTTATTTTAAACAAAGCAATCTTGAAAAGTGCTAGTTGAAGTGTTTTAGGAACAAGTAGGTCTTCAGAGACTCCGCTGTTTGGACATCTAGGGAAAGCTCATTCCACCACCTCTGTGCCAGAACAGAGAAGAGCCTTGTAAGTATAATTACCTCTTACCCTGAGAGAAGGTGGTACCAGTCGAGCAGTGCTAGAGGACTCTTCTGGGAAGATGCTGCAGTCGATTTTGTAGTAGTTTTGTGGAGATTCATTCAGCTACAGTGGTGTAAATCAAGTCAGGTACTGAGATAGATGAGGTGAGGAGGCCTGAGGTGCATTCAGCGTTCACATTCATTCAGTTCTATAGGGTTGAGCTCAGAGCTCCCACAAGATCTTCCCATGTAAAGCATATCTTCATGGAGCTGGCTTTGTGCACAGGATCAATGTCGTGCTGGAGCAGGTTTGGGTCTCATAGTTCAGGGAAAGGGTAAATGTCATGACATTGAGTGCAAAGACATTCTATGCAATTGTGGGCCTCGAACTTTGTGGTATCAGTTTTGGAGAAGAACTACAAAAGTCATTTGTCCCAATACTTTATCCATAGAAAGTATGCATTTTAAACAAGTACGGAAAAATATAAGCAGTTTGCTGTTGTACATTAGGAAAGTCATAAAACTCTTCAGAATGTGCTGTAGAAAAAAAAACTTCAGCATGGTAATAGTAACACTGCTTCATGTCAGACCACGCTTTTTACCGCGGTTGAATCTCGTTTATCGCGGAATTGCGTTCGCCACATAACTAATTAGTTTGGCTGATTTTCCAGCTCTCTCGCAGAGAGCACCATAGACCAAAAAACTTATAGGGAATTGTTTTTATGGAGTTTTAGGTTAAAATTTATGAATAAAAATATAATTATTCAGTATAAAATGAAAAAAAATGTGAATACAGTACAGTACCGTAAACATAAAATAGCATTTTTGGGGTGTTGTTTATCGCAGAGATTACTGTACTTTCTCCTACCAGCATCTCTCAGAGTATATTATCCCTAATAAAATTAATTCTGACAAAAGAAAACAATCCCTGGTGTTTCCTAACAATGATATGACTGAGTAAATATGAGCGTGTGGGTTTAATTAGATCTCTCCTTACCCATCCTTCATCTGCTAATGTGGGAGCAAAAGAATTGAATCTGTTTGCTAAGATAATAAGGCATCAGCTGTGCTCTGAAAAAATCGAATCATTCGCTGTTTAATTTTTTTGGTGATCGCAGCCAGATATTGGCTGTAAAGAGCGACCGCTACAGAGTCTGGCGCTGCCACCCACGCGACCTGCGCCGCCTCAGAATAGACTGCATTTGCACATCTCTACATGACATGCATCACAAATCCAGGTGACGGCCCCAGAGAAAATGCATCATCACGTCTGATGAATGAGCTCATCTTTTTGTGGTGGTGTTTTTTTGTTTTTTTTTCTTGAAAACACACCATCTGAGAGATCATTAGAACCAAGATCGTTGCTTTAATATCACTCGACATATGGACAGCATGAAGGATGACCGCTGAGGCGAACGCTTTTCTTGCGCCCGAACCCGACTGACATAGGTGGTGTTCTTTCCGAGGCGTCAAGCTTATAAAAGTAATCGCCAGCCTACGGGGGTTTTATATGACTGATTATAATAAAAATGCCGCTTTATTTATAGAGCGCGTTTTCCCCCCAAGGCTGCCACATAAAGATAACGGCGCCACAACCCTCTCGTCAGGGTGCACCGTGAAACCGAAGGAGAACAGAAGGCTGGGAGATAAAACAGGGTGCAGAGATGAGTCGGAGATGTGCAGGCTTGAGGGAAGACAACCGTGTGTGAATCTTGACAGGCAAAGACACGAGACGGTCCAAACAAGCGATAACGAGATTGTAATGATGGCGTGCGAAAGTTGGAGCTAGGGTTGCAAAATACTAGGAATTTTCAAGATTGGAAACTTTTCATGGGAATTAAGTAGAATAAATGGGAATATTTGAGAATAAGCTGGAAATGTACAAAATTGCAGCTTAGCCTATAATAGGGAACTTAAGTGTAGTTGAAAAAAACAATCAATCAGTTTTAATGCAATTAAAATCACATTCGCACAATTACTTCAGGGCCAATGAGGCCACGCCCCCTACATGCACTGTGCATAACACATCATTTAAAAAAAATTAAATCCTGCACAAAATTAATGAAAAAAAATGTCCATCTTTTTGAGTACTCCCGTAAATGACATAAATATTGCAAGCATTTATGTTTAAAACTTCCTTGCGCTGTGTGAAAGCTTTTGTGCAACAAAAATACATTAACAATTAAATCAGTCATAAATTTACATATTTTAGATCTGTATTAATTTGCATGCGTCAGATTATGACAAAAAGAATATTTCTTTGTATATGATAATATAAATTTCACCTAATGTTTTATTTATTCCCATCAATTCCTGTTATATTGGAATATTTCCCAATTGAAGTTCCAATGAAAAGTTTCTGGAAATTTATTGGAACTTTTCTGTCACTTTGCAAGCCTAGTTTAAAAAAAAAGAAACAAACCATACTGTTCTAACCATGTTCGCTCCCAACATACCTGTAGACTGCAGGTATTCTGTGATCAAAAGAACTAACTGCAGAATGCATTCATTGATTGAGGCTTCAAAGATGTAAATGTGCCAAAAGGGTGTGAATACTTTTGTTTAAATGTTGAGTTCATGACTTTTCAGGAGTTCATGGAGTGCACATGGTTTGTTGTATTACTCCATTCAGTTATAAGGAAGGCGGTAGCTTATTGGTTAACTCTGGGTTACTGATCGGAAGGTCGTGGGTTTAAGGCCCGGTATCGTCAAGCTGGGGCCCCTGAGAGAGGCCCTTGACCCTCTGTACTCCAGGGGTGGTATTTTATGGCTGACCCCAGACTCCTAACATCCCTGGGATTTGCGAAGAAAAAATGTTAGTGTACTCTTTTTACTTTTTTTCTTTCTTTTCTATTAGTGAGTAGAGATGAATAAATTCAAGGGTTTGGCGTTATAAGAAAATAATCAAGAAATGTTGTGGTGCTGAGATGGATCAGAGTTTGTATTTCCTTTTTTATATAAAAAAAAATAAAATCATGAACAATGCTTTATTGTTTCAGAAGGGATTTTTTTTAGTGTAAAGAAAGTATGGAAGGGCATTAGAAACCCTCCAGGTGCTGTAATCAGGAACTGCTTGTTGGCCGTCATAAAATCCTTAGATGCACATTAAAATGTAAAAAAAATTATTAAAAAAAGGACAGATTAAAACAAACTATAATCAGGCCCGAACAATTTTACTGTTATTCTGCTATTTTTGCTGCTTTTGAGCTTTTGAGGGGAGAAAAATACTTTTAATTTTTTTCCTGATTATCATAGCAGTTAACGTTATTTGTAAAAGGTTAGGTTGGAAATTTCGTTGTAGGCGTATTTACATTTTGGTAGAACAAATAGGTTTCCGAGTTAAGCATGCACAAGTAAAATGGGGTGGAGCTTCCTGTCATTTATTACCAGAACATCTGGTTTTAGTTATTGCTTTTACTGGGGGGTAGGTGTGGGGAATTATGCCTATGGTGCATTTTGGAGGAATCACTTGTGCTGCCATACTAGCATACTAGCGTAATTTTTTTCTCCAGTGTAATTTTGGACTGGTAAATTGCACAAGCTAAATAAATAAATAAATAAATAAATAAATAAATAAATAAAAAGCTCTGCCTCTGCCAGAAGGTTAATATTTGACTGTAGTGGGATTTTTCACTTTTGAATGGTTGTGAGACATAAACATGTTCTCAGTGATCATTTTCAGTCTCCTTTTTGAAAACCTGTGAAACCCACTTATTTTTTTTTTTTTTTACAAATGCAGGAGGCATCCAAGATTCATCTACAAAATATTCCTTTGCTTTGCATCGTCCATTTATCCGTTCGTGCCTGTTTTCACGAAGGCCGGCGATAATTCCTGTGGCGTGTCGATGTCTTCGTATATCACGCTGTGAAATATCACCTCTGGTAGCAGTTTTAATCGATTTGCTCTCCAGATCCATGAAACTATTATCCTAATATGCATTAATGACCCTCTGTGGACTTGCGCTTGGTATCTTTCAAAGACTCAGGTCTAGTTTCTGTTATCTTTTAAGCGAGAAGACCATTTTTTTTATTTTCCCCTCATCTGACTGCCAAATGTATGTTTTGTTTTTTGTTTCAATGAGCTATGAAGCTGAGTATATTCAGGCTCTTAGAAATGGCTTCTCTCAATAGGGTTGGAAGAACTTTTAGCCTAATTTTTTCCCGGTTCACCGGTTGTCCTTTTCAGGGACACTTTTGGTAGGTTCTAACCACTGCACACTGTGAACACCTCACAAGACCTGTGGTGCTGAAGATGCTCTGACCCAGTCATCTGGACACCACAATTTGGCCCATGTCAAAGTTGCTCACGTCTTTACGTTTGCCCATTTTTCCTGTTTCCAACACATCAACTTTGAGAACTGACTGTTCGCTTGCTGCATAATATATCCCGCTTCTTTAAAGCTGCCACAGTAACGAGTATCATCAATGTTCTATACGTCACCTGTCATTGCTTTTTTTAAAAGTTATGTCTGATTGGTGTTGATTTGAAGTATAGCGAAAACAATTTAAAATACATTTACATACATTTACATATATTTACACTTGGCAGACGCCCCCTTATCCAGAGCAACTTCCACTTAGTTATACAGCTGAGCAGTTGAGGGTTAAGGGCCTTGCTCAAGGGCCCAGCAGTGGCAGATTGTTGGGGCTGGGATTTGAACCCATGACCTCCAGATCAGACGTCCAACATCTTTTCCACTGCCTTAAAATACATTCCAAAGTGCACCAAATGCAGGAGATGGAAGGCATGTTAAGATGCCGACCATGAAGAATTCCAGATTATGGCGTGAACTACTGTATATACAGTAGACAAATGTTTGTGACCACAAGGTCGCTATGTGCTTCTTGAACATCCCATTCCACATTTAGTCTCTGTTTGCTGTAATAAGAACCTCCACTCTTCTGGAAACATGTTCCACCAATTTTTTGTAAGATTTATTCACCAAAGGTTTTCAGTAGGGGTTGAGGTCAAAGCTCTATAGCAGGATATCTTAAACTCCAACCCATGTACACCATATCTTAATCACAAAGCTGGCTTTTGTGCACAGGAGCATTGTCACACTGGAGCAGATTTGGGTCTCCTAGTTTGAAATGAAAATTTCATGCTACCTCATCCAAAGACGTCTTATACAATTGTGGGCTTCAAACTTTGTGGGAACAGTTTGAGGAAGAACCACACATGCCTGGAGAAGTCAGGTGTCCAATAGAGTGTATGTATGTAGGAAGGCAAGGAATTATGCTCGGAGTTTGTAAGGGTTAAACCGATTCAAGCTGAGCTGAGCTGGAGGATGAGGTGGCTCTTCTGAAGAGGCCGCTGAGCCTGTGTGTGGGAGTGGGATCATTATAGAAAGCACTTGGTGCTATTTCTGATGCGTGGTGATGTTGTCCTAGGCGGTGAGGTAATTGATGTGCCCGCTGCGAGGAGGAGTGTTTTATGAAAGACCCAGAACTCACCAAGGACACAGTGGGTGTGAGGAGCACTACAAAAGATCACGGTGTACACTTCATGTCTGCGGTCACTCCAATTTTGCTCTTGTCCTGAGCAACTCCTGCACATTCAAATTTCATTAATTTGGCAAAAACATGCCCCTTTAATGTTGCCAGATTTCAAGCAAATGCTGTAATGGGAAGATAATCAGTAACTGTATGGTGTTATTTGGTCTCACATAACGCTAACTTCATCCCGGCGTGTTTTATTCCTCTTATAGCGCAACACGAATGCCACATTGCGTTTTTTGCATTTTGTTCATATTTGTATTTCGTTTAGACACGCATTAGTCAAACACAAAAAACAAGGAGCCCCAAACAAAAGCTTAGTCTACCCTCATGTGCCAAACTTCCATTTGTTGCTGTTTGAACAAAGCCAAGAAGATACAATTATCTATAAAATTACCAAAAACAACTACCAAAATTATCATGTCTTCATGAACCTATGCTACAACTATGGAAACACTATATGAAAAAAAGGTTTGTGGACCCCTCATCATTTAGATTTGTATGTGCTTTTTAAACAACCCATCCCACATTTAGTCCCCTTTCCCACTTACAGTAGCCTCTACTCCTATGAGAAGATGTTCCACTAGATTTTGGAGAGCGCGTTTGGAGATTTGTGTGAGATTCATTAAGCCTCAAGGGTGTTCGTTAAGCCTTGTACTGATGTAGGTGAGGTTAGAAGACCTGGGGTGCAGTCAGCGTTCACATTTATCTTGTTAAACAGGGTTGGGGTCAGAGCTCTATAGCAGGAGATCCTCCACTCCAACCTATGTAAAGCATATCTTCATGGAACAGGTTTGGGTCTCCTAGTTCAAGTGAAGATAGAATTTCATGCTATGACATCCAGAATCATCCCATACAATTTGGTGCCTCAAACTTTGTGGTAACAGTCTGGGGCAGAACCACATACGCCTGGAATGTCAATACTTTTAGTCCGTATATTGTGTCTCCAACGAGATAGCAAGTGTAGGATGGTGTGTGTACCTTGTGGCCAGCATAAAGTTATCAGTCAGTCCCTGAGCCATGGGTGGTGTATCTGAGAACAAAGTTTTCTCAAAGCATTTCTAGTCTGAGTTTCAAACAGTAGCTGCATCAGATAACTTTCTTTTTTAAAACTATGCAAAAGTCCTAATAGTTATTAGCTATATAATACACGCATCTGAAAAAATACTGGTTTTCATATCGAAAGAAAACATTATTGTTTTTCATTCTGCTCTATTTGTTTGTGTCTCTGAGCCACTGCATGTCGTACAAAATAAAACTTGGATCATGGGTGTTCAGCCAGGGGTCCACGATTCCTATTAGGGTCCGTGGTGGTTCTGCAAGGGGTCTGCTAATTAATGTTGAATCACAAATAATATTTGTTGAAAAATAAAAAATCTAATACAAAATGTTTAATAAAAAAAAATTCTAATATAAAAATGTTTAATTAAAAAAATCTAATATAAAATGTCTAATTTAAAAAATCTAATATAAAATGTTTAATTAAAAAAATCTAATATAAAATGTTTAATTAAAAAATCTAATATAAAATGTTTAATTTAAAAATCTAATATAAAATGTTTATTTTAAAAAATCAAATATAAAATGTTTAATTAAAAAAATCTAATATAAAATATCTAATTTAAAATATCTAATATAAAATATCTAATTAAAAAAAACTAATATAAAATGTTCATTGTAAAAAATGTTGCATTAGAATTCTATTAGAATTGAGGCTGAAGTTCATGTAAATGTCTGATTGTACAGTAAAATTGTCAAAGATGTTAAGTTAATGTTTAGAAAATTGTTAAAACTGTGAATAACTTAATAATAAGAATAATAACTCTGAATTGCGAAATATATGTTTGTGATGATGCATGAATCTTTGCAGACAATGACACAGGAACAACAACATAGTTCCAATTGCCTTAACATAATATAACTAGCGTAATAGGATTGGTTTCTATGCATATCAGTGGCTATGCTCGACACGTTTTGTATCAGGGAGTCCCTGCCCCATGCCTCTATCACCTAAGGGGTCCTTGACCTAAAAAACCCGTTGAAGACCCCTGCATTAGATGTTAATTTCTAATATGTAATAGGCATTTTATATTCTATACATAATCTAAACAACCTTTACGTTAGAAATAATAAGATTTATTAGTGCATCTGCATAAAACTATGGTGTTTGTATCGCGATGCATCGTTTTTTTTACATGTTGGCAAAAAACTTAAACTTGTATCATTATTAGTAGATGCGCTTTACTTTTATTATATAGAAAGTAAGTCTTGGATGTCAATCAATCGAGCGTGTTGAGTAGTATATTAGTGAACACCCACCTGGACAGGTATTCGATGGATCAGATCAGTGAGCTGGGTTTACTACGCTTCCTTCCCCCCCATGTGTCCCTCGGCACTTTAAGATTTTGTTGTGCTGAATTTGCAGCCAGACTGATGGTGCTGTTTGTCAGTTCTGCCTCACTTCTCACAGGGATAGATAAGGAACTGTTTCTTTCTCTCCTGCACACTCTCTCTCTCTCTCTCTCTCTCTCTCTCTCTCCCTCTCTGTTTCTCCTGCTCTCGTTCTCAAAGCGCTGAAGATGCAGTGCATGGCTAATTTGTGAGCAGCATGGACGAGGCTGCCAGCCAGCTGGAGAGAGACCATGTTCACAGCGTGTACGAGAGGATCGCGCCGTTCTTTAACGACAGCCGCTACAAGGCTTGGCCGAGAGTCAAGCAGTTCCTGTTGGAGCAGGAGCCGGGCAGCATTGTCGCCGATGTGGGTGAGGACACACTGTTATGTCTTCTTACTACCAGCAAAAGATGAGCATTTAGGCTTTTCTGGATTCGATATGTCCTTGCTGTGACCTTTAACGCTTCTCAAATCTTGATGTTAAGTGGTGAAAATGTTTGGTTTTTTTAAATGGTGATTTTTAAGATGCTGAGATTTTTTTTTCAGACCACGAGCTCATTTAGAGGACAGCGATTGTTCGTTCGGTTTGAGAAACATCCCGCTGTTCACTTAATGAGCTCAAGATTCTCTGGTTTGACATTTGTTGGAAATGAAATGCAATTTGTCAGCGTATAAAACCCAACGAGCGCATCAGAACGTAACCTGCCTGACTAAATGATTGAGTCGTTTAAAGGACTAAGCGCTTTTCGCTATGCTCGTACACTGTTACTCGTTCTTGTAAGGTTGTCGGCGCATTATTTTAAAGCACAACATTATTGCGACAGGATGTGGCAACGGGAAATACCTGCACATCAACGGAAACATCTTCAAAATGGGCTGCGACGTTTGCCGCCCGTTGGTGGATTCGGCCTGGAGTCGAGGTCATGAGGTTCAGCTGTGTGACGGCCTGCGGTTGCCCTACAGAGATGGCTGCTTCGATGCCGTACTCTCCATCGCAGGTAACACCAGAGTCATATTCCGGCCAGATTCACTTTGTTCTCCTGTTGTTTAAATATCAAATAGTTTTCAGTAAGGCACCAAAACTAAAGCTGCCAGTGTCTCTATCACAGATTTGAAATTTTGTTGGGGTTTTAAGATCCAGGTGGACTTTGGGTTTCTGAAAAGAATGTGGAAAAGAATGTAGGTATATATTGTGGATTGAAATTTTGGTTTAGGTTGTTAGAGTGATGTTTGGGATTTTGGTTTTAATAGCAGCGTTTGGGATTGGGGTGTCCAAATAGAATTTTGGTTTCCTGAATGGGTTTAGGGTTTCAGAGTAGACTTTGGGGCTTCTGGGTGTTGTTTGGGATTAGGACTTCTGGGTGGTGGTTGGGATTAGAGTTTTAGGGTGGTGTTTGAGATTAGGGGTTTCGGAGTGGTGTTTGAGATTGGGTTTCAGAGTGGTGTTTGAGATTGGGTTTTTTTTGGGTGGTAAAGATTAGGGATTCTTGGTGGTGTTTAGGATTAAGGTTTTAGGGTGGTGGTTGGGATTGGGGTTTTTTGAGTGGTGGTTGAGATTGGAGTTTTAGGGTGGTGGTTGAGATTGGAGTTTTAGGGTGGTGGTTGAGATTGGAGTTTTAGGGTGGTGGTTGAGATCGGGGTTTCAGAGTGGTGTTTGAGATTGGGGTTTTTTGGGTGGTGGAGATTGGGGATTTGGTGGTGTTTAGGATTGGGGTTTTAGGGTGGTGGTTGAGATTGGGGATTCTGGATGGAGATTGGGGTTTTAGGGTGGTGGTTGGGATTGTAGTTTTAGTATAATGGTTGGGATTGGAGTTTTTGGGTGGTGTTCAGGATTGGGGGTTCAGAGTGGTGGTTGGGGTTTCAGATTAGTGTTTGGGATTGTGTTCCAGGGTGGGGTTCAGATTTAGTTTCAGAATCGTGGGTTTTCACAAGCTAGTGTTGGATTTTCAAATTGGATTTGGGGTTTCAGAACGTGGTTTGGGGTTTCAGTTAAAGGTATTGGCATATTGGGGTTTTGCACTGGGGTTTGGCCTTTTCAAGACTGGAGTCAGATTGTGGTTTTGTGTTAGATTTAGTGAACGTGCTACATAATCATAACTTATTTTTGTATCACATGTACTCATGTAAACAGGATCTTTTGTGCTGATGTCTAGGGTCATGAAATGGCATATGGAATTTGGTCCTGGGTTTGGAGGTCTAGATTTCAGACTGGGATGTAGGTTTAGGTGGTTTAGACTGAAGAGTGGCATTGGTGTTTCAGAATAGGATTTGTGATAGCAAACACCTTTACACACAGGACCATGTAGTTTTGGATTTTGTTTTTCCTCAATAATAAAAACCTTCATTTAAAAACTGCATGTTGTGTTCACTTGTTATCTTTTACTTAGATCTTTTGCCCAATTGCAAGAAAGATGTTAGTTTACTGATTCAATCAGCCAATTTACCAAAGTGTTTGTGATAGGCTTTGAGATTGCGGTTTCAGGTTAGGCTTTCGAGTTTCAGATTGGTGTTTGGGATCTGAGGTTCAGATTAGTATTTGGGATTAGGGTTTCAGATTGGTTTTGGGATCTGAGGTTCAAATTGGTGTTTGTTATTTGGGGTTTCAGGTTGGTGTTTGAGATCAGAGGTTCCGATTGGTGTTTGGGATCTGAGGTTCAGATTGGTGTTTGGGATTGTGTTTCATGTTGGTGTTTGGAATCAGTGGTTCAGGTTGGTATTTGGGATTGGGGTTTCAGATTGGTTTTGGGATCTGAGGTTTAAATTGGTGTTTGTTATTTAGGGTTTTAGGTTGGTATTTAAGATCAGAGGTTCAGATTGGTGTTTGGGATCAGAGGTTCAGATTGGTGTTTGGGATCAGAGGTTCAGGTTGGTGTTTGGGATCAGAGGTTCAGATTGGTGTTTGGGATCAGAGGTTCAGGTTGGTGTTTGGGATCAGAGGTTCAGATTGGTGTTTGGGATCAGAGGTTCAGGTTGGTGTTTGGGATCAGAGGTTCAGGTTGGTGTTTGGGATCAGAGGTTCAGATTGGTGTTTGGGATCAGAGGTTCAGGTTGGTGTTTGGGATTACGTTTCTGGTTGTTTTTTGGCATTGGGGTTCTGTGTCGTGTTTGAGGTTTCAGAGTGGGATTTAGGTTTCAGAAACTTGGGTTTTCAGAATGTATTGTTGGATTTTCATCTTAGGTTTGGAGTTTCAGAAAGTGGTTTGGGTTTTTGTATTCCAGGGTTTTTGTTTTTCAGATCCATACAACCATACATATATTAGTTTTCTATTTGGTTCATTCTTTGGCCTGGAAATGTAAACCTTTATGTTCAATAAATCACAAGCTTCATATTGAGTGGTTATTATATTGTAAACCAGACGCTTGAGGTCATTTCAGCTTTTACAAAGTTGCTCACTGTTCAACTTCATGAGTTTATGTAATCGCTCCAAACAGCTTCCTCGCCATCTGCTCACAGACACTGTCATTAATTGTAATAGTAATGTCTCAGCACATCATACTACTTTTTTTTTAAAACCAGGATGAAGTGTTCAAAACAAGCTCCGTTACTTGGTTACAGAAGGTTTTTCCGTGTGTACGGGTCACCTGGCAACCTTCAGACATCCTCAGGGAGGCGATTAATGTGACCGCTCCTGAGTGCAGAGGGTCATTTTGCTAATTGAATGTTGGTGTGTGTGTGTGTGTGTGTGTGTGTGTGTGTGTGTGTGTGTGTGTGTGTGTGTGTGTGTGTGTGTGTGTGTACTTCTATTTTCTTCTCTGTGTTTTTGTCAGAGGTGGATTTGAAATAATTGAAAGGGGACAGTACTTTAAACAGTCGTATTACATGTATTATATTGCACACAATATCTATTATCTATCTGACATTAGAACGAGCAGGAATTGAAGCGCATTAATGACTTGATTTTGATTCTGTAAAGAGCAGATTCAGCACTTTTAAAGAAAATGTGCCTTTGTTTTTGAAAAGTAATAAATGAAAATGTTCCAGGTATCAAAACAGTTAATATAATGAGCAGTAAACAGTAAAACAACCTGCTAAAATTGTATAGTTTACCAAATTATTTCCTTGTTGAACATAATTATTCAAGCCCATTGTTGCGAAACCTGTAAATTAGTTCTGGTGCAACCAGTTTCTAGGGTCTAATAGGGCCGTAAAAAAGTGTGATCTCAAAATAAACACCTGTTTCCAGAGGGTCTCAGACATTATAAAACAGCTTACTTGAACATCATAAAAACCAAGGAATGATCAAATCTAATCTGGCACTAAAATCAATCTGAGTTTGGTTATAAGATTCTTATATCCTACATTTTTAACATCATGCAGAGCATCAATAAATCTATTATGACAAAAAAATATGGAAGAGAACTATGTTGAGGTCAACCGATCAACTTAACGTTTTTTAAAATGGATACTGGACAAACATAACATGTAAATTAGTACTGAAATTTATAATAAAAACAAGCCAAAAAAAAAAAGCACTGAATCATGAAAATGTGTGAAATAAAGTAAATATGAATATATAACTTAATGAATATTATTATATAATAAATACATAAAAAATAATACATAAAACGTAGCACTCTCCATGCAGTGAACAGTCTCGCATATAAAAACAAACAGCATGCGATGTCATTGAATCGCCTCTAGAGGTCGCTCTCGTAATGACAGTAGATTGTAAGCCGGAAAAACTATCGGTATGGATTTTTGCCAATAGCCGATAATCCCAGCAATCAACTATCGAATAATCGGTTGACCTCTACTACTATCACTCTAGTCTAACTATCTCAACATAAAGCACACACCACCGTGCTTCACTTTGGGGAATGGTGTTTTTTAAGGTGTTCTGAAGGCCAAATGTTATGTATATGTGACAGATAAAGGCATTTTCGTCTACTTTAAAGCAGGACCCTATATTGTAGAGCATTCCAGCTTGGATTGTACTGTGAACAGCTTCTACCATCTGAGCTTCTACCATACCATCTACCATCTTGCTTTCTTTGTCGTTACTTTGTTTGTTTATTTTTTCCTTTTTGGTCGACGGCATCCCCCAAGTGTTATGGCAGTATTTTGGAGAAATTATTATAACCCTTGTTGAAAACATTTGCACTGTGCGGGATGCGTGGAAAACTTTTCATTATCAAAGCGTTGTTTTCTTTTCAGTCATCCACCACATGTCAACCAAAGAGCGGCGCATCCGGGCTATAAAAGAAATGGCGCGCACGTTGCGAGTCGGAGGTCGAGTCATGATCTACGTATGGGCCATGGAGCAGAAAAGGCGCAAGTTTGAAAAGCAGGACATCTTCGTGCCCTGGAACCCCAACCCTCCTTTATCCTCTGCCTCAAGAGGACATCTCAGACCTCGGCAGCGCGGCAGCGGAACCCAAAGCACCAGCGATGCCCCAGAGTCTGACGACATGCACAGGAACTTGAGAAGCACATCAATAATGGTGGATGAAGAAGATCCAGGGAGTCCAGCACAGCAGAGGAAGCAGAAGCTTTGGTTTTTCTCCAGATCTCTGGACTCTGTGTTGGATTTAAGCAGCCTGACCGTGTCTCGCTCTACCTCTTTCTGCAGCCCCGCTGATGAACCCGAGGCGAGAACCCAAACGAGAAGCACAAAAGGACGAGCCCTGATCAGACAAGTGTCCAGCTTTTTCACTAACCCGTCCTCCAGGAACAGCCTAGAAGAGGACGTGTTCGTCTCGGAGCCGCACGAGCCGATGCATAAAACCAAGTGCAGTAATGGAAATGGGGCGGTTTCAGTCACGCTGGTGCAGGATTGTTCGTCGGTGCCGTTACCCGACTTGGTGTCCAGACAGCGGGAGCGCTCGGGTAGCGGACGACTCGGAGAGGACGATGGAGAAGAAATCGGACAGGAAAGCGCAGTGTCCCTTCATCACCAGGAAGAGTGGAGTAAAGACAAGCTGAACGAGTCGTGCCTGCGCTATTACCACGTCTTCAGAGAGGGGGAACTGACGCGGCTGATCGAGGAACATGTCGAGGAACTTCATATCCTGCAAGCCTACTTGGATCACGCCAACTGGTGCGTGGTGGCCGAGAAGGTCCATGTGTGGAGGGTTTGAGTTTGTTTGTTTGTTTATTTATTGCAATATTTAATCTTTTTTAGCTGTCTTTTAAATTTGTTTTTAACTTTAGGATTTTACTTCAGCGGTCAGATCTTTATCCATAATAAACCCAGTGAGGTTCAGGTCTTTATATAGATCAGGGCCGTTTCCCAAAAAAGCAATGGAAAGTTTTTTTGAGAGAGAATGTGAGATAGCATTTAATGTGATGCTCGATTAACCATCTAACCATGATCTTGGTGCTGTGATGCTTTTGGTAACAGTATTCCAAGCTCCTTTAGACATTGGCTTTTGATTCTTTTTTTTTTTTTTTTGGTTGTTTGTTTTAATTTATACCGTATATGTATATATCAACTAACTAAGGCAATTGAAAAGGTTGAAAGTTTACTAATGTATCCCTTATGGCACTGATTTTCATGGCAAATACAATACTGTTAGCTGTCTGAAGCAATTCCTGCCTGAAACGGACGTCATTGCACATCGTCGTACTGAACCAAACAACATGAGCACATAACTAGCATTTAAATAGTGAATGCTCCCTTCTCAGGAGTTTAGTTTTTTTTTCTAGCGTGTCATGGTGGCATCATGTGTTTTATGTTCAAATGTTTACCCAAGACGTCTTATTGCTGCTTGTCAGATCTCTGTAGAATAAATCCCCTTTTCCCAAACTTCTAAATAATTCCATTTTAACATTGGCTGCCGGTGTTGAATATTTTATATAGAACGCTGATGTACTGTGTGTCTTATCGTGCCATGCCACTGCTCTTACTTTTCTTTACCCGACGTAAACTTGAATTTATTTTGACTTGACTTTTTTTTTCATTTTATTTATTAAACTGTGTATTCTTACTATATATTTAATAAAAACTGTGTAATCGGATAAAAGTGAATAAATAGGCTATATTTTGTTTTTTCATCCACTTGGATATTTTGTGATCATTTCATCTTTCACAACTCTGTTAAGACCATTGAGGAAATGCACTCAAAAGTTTGTGGACACCCGATCATAATATCTGTATGCGCTTAAGAGCATCTCGTACCACATTTGCTGTTATGATAACCACCAGTAGCAAACCTCCATTTAAGGTTTTATTCTACTCAGAAACGAGTATCAGTCAAAAAATTGAGAAATACCACCTCGGGGTAATCATCATCATCATCATCATGTTTTTGGAGAATAACCCACTTTTTGCCATGCCATTGATCCGTTCCAAATCCAGTTCAGTCACACCTGAAGCTAAGAAAAAGCACACACTGTGTGTATTTTTTGATTCTGTTGAAATGATTTAAATTCAATTCTATTTATTTCTATAGCGTTTTAACAATGGACAGTGTCTCAAAACAGCTTTATAGAATGTAGTATTATAGAATAAAGTCATATTTATATTCCTGTGGTGACTGGCAAGGAGATAGTATGAGGAAGAAACCTTGATTATGAACATTTTAATGATTAGGAATCGTTACAAACGCCAGAAAATTAGAAATATCTTTAGCACCGGAGTTTGTAATTGAGAGTAATGACTATTCTGCAGTCTTTTACAGTCAGGTGGAGTTGTGGAACCAGGAGCTCCTGATCAACTCAACATCTGAGCTCAATATAGATTCAACACCAACCCTCCATGCCAGAGTCTTTACATGGTCAATGATGGAGAAACGGCATGTGTTACAGGATGTTCTTTTGAGTATTGATTAAGAGGTTGTTTATCCTCAATGTTAGAAATCATCATGAAGTGGGATCGGCTCGGGATCCTCGCAGGGGCTGGATCTTCTTTTTGAAGGTTTGAAATCTTTATTGGGTGGAACACCACTGGAGCTGGTGCAACCTCTAGAGGTTTTCTACCTCAGGATGGGTAGAAAAAAAAGAACAGTAGCTACAAGTTTGAGCAAATGTTATCTTTGTAGACTTTCAGAAAATGTATTGACAATAAAAACAAAATATCAATTAAATATGTATAAATTAGACAAATTATAGTAAAGATCCTCCACATTAACACCAGCAACTTAAATCATGTCAGACTGCAACATCATACACCACTGATGTGACTGTAGCCATGACTGGACTGTTAAAGCAATTCTATCAGACTGCCATCAACATTTCTGGCTTTATGGCTTAACTCCCAGAAAGCTTTCAGATCATCCACATTCTTTTTTTCAGACAACTGGCTGACTGGCAGTTTCATTCAGCATTTCGTTCGCATTTTGTGTGTGTGTGTCAGAGAGACAGATACGAAAAACACACGTCGAGACATTTTTCTCGTTCTGCATGTCCACATCCATATGTTTAGGCCACAATAATGTTTCCTCACTCCACAGTGCACAGAGAACCTAAACATCATCCTGGATCATCCTTATAGTTCAAAGAACATGTGGAAAACTGAAAAGCAATCAAAATGTGTAAGTAGCATACCAACACAAAGATGTCAGTTCGTTTCTATTCTCACAACAGGACAGCATGTATAGATGTTTTATTCCTCTTATACTACAGCAGCTGCATTTTGTTAAAAAAAAAAAATATATATATATATATATATATATATATATATATATATATATATATATATATATATATATATATATAATATAATGCCCTCCATTAATTATTGCATGTAATATTAGTAATATTGTAGAACATCCAAGAACATGTCTGCATATACCTGACTTCATTTTATTTAGATTATTTATATATATATATATATATATATATAAATCAGACTATAACTCTTGATTTTTACAAAGCATACTTGGAAAGTGCCAGTTGAGGTGTTTCAGGAACAAGTAGGTCTTCAACCATTGCTTAAAGATAGCCAGGGACTCCGCTGTTTTGACAACTAGAGGAAGTTCATGGACTCAGGAATACTTCCAGAAAACATTGTCGGTGAACACAATCCACTGTGCCATTCGCTGTTGCCGGCTAAAACTCTATAGGTCAAAAAAGAAGCCATATCTAAACATGATCCAGAAGCGCAGGTGTTTTCTCTGGGCCAAGGTTCATTTAAAATGGACTGTGACAAAGTGGAAAACTGTTCTGTGGTCAGACGAATAAAAATTTGAAGTTCTTTTTGGAAAACTGGGACGCCATGTCATCCGGACTAAAGAGGATAAGGACAACCCAAGTTGTTATCAGCACTCAGTTCAGAAGCCTGCATCTCTGATGGTATGGGGTTGCATGAGTGCGTGTGGCGTGGGCAGCTTACACATCTGGAAAGGCACCATCAATGCTGAAAGGTATATCCAAGTTCTAGAACAACATATGCTCCCGTCGTCGTCTCTTTCAGGGAAGACCTTGCATTTTCCAACATGATAATGCCAGATCAGATACTGCATCAATTACAACATCATGGCTGCGTAGAAGAAGGATCCGGGTACTGAAATGGCCAGCCTGCAGTCCAGATCTTTCACCTATAAAAAACATTTGGCGCATCATAAAGAGGAAGATGTGACAAAGAAGACCAGCTGAGCAACTAGAAGCCTGTATTAGACAAGAATAGGACAACATTCCTATTCCTTAAATTCAAGCAACTTGTCTCCTCAGACCCCAGAAGTTTGCAGACTGTTATAAAAAGAAGAGGGGACGCCACACAGTGGTAAACATGGCCTTGTCCCAACTTTTTTGAGATGTGTTGATGCCATGAAATTTTAAATCAACTTATTTTCCCTTAAAATGATAAATTCTCTCAGTTTAAACATTTGATATGTCATCTGTGTTGTATTCTGAATAAAATATTGCAATTTGAAACTTCCAAATCATTGCATTCTGTTTTTATTCACAATTTGTACAGTGTCCCAACTTTTTTGGAATTGGGTTTGTATGTTTGCCTCAGTAAACTGCAGCTCCACAGTACCTGCAGCACTCATGCAGCCCCAGACCATGATGCTACCACCACTAGACACAATTTTCTTGGTTCCCTCACCAGGGTGTCGCCACACATGCTGGGCACCATCTGACCCAAACAAGTTTAATCAGACCAATGGGCATGGTTCCAGTAATTAATGCTATTGGACAGGTAATCTTCAGCAAACTGTTTGCGTGCTTCCCTGTGAGCTGTATGTTCTAATGCCAGCGTCTGCACATGACGCACAGCACAAGGATTCGTCTTCTTTTATCGACCCTCAGAGAGTCTTCTTCATAAGGTTCCATGTTGAACATTTAGTGGTCAGTATAAGAGAATTGTACTCAAAGCACCAAATTTTAACTGCTCTAATACAAGATACACAATTTTTTATGGTTCTGTCAAGCAGACAAAAACATGATGAATAGGACGTGTGGCTTTGCCTGGTTACACAACATACAGCTGTTATCACTTAGGGTGTACTAAATTTTGTTGGCAGTTATTTAGACAATAATGTCTGTATATTGAGTTATTTTCAGAGGACAGTAAATCTGTTCTGTATACAAACTGCACATTGATACTCTAAAATATACCCAACTTTCCTTTCTATTGTATTGTTCCTTTAAAAGATACACTATAATGGTTGCTGAAATGTGAGGGGTGTACTCACTTTTGTGATATACTGTAGTAAAGCACAGTATCTGCCAGTGAATTCCCAGTTATTTAACCAAAAAATAGTATTTAAGAATGAATGCATTTATATAAACCTGCCATTAGAATAATAACCAGCATTAGAACATCTTTACTGTGTGACCAATCAGATTAGAGATCTCAGCCGTACCATGGTGTAATAATATTAATTAAAATACTGTTTATTTGTAAACCTCAATATAATTTATAAGATAATAGATTGCTTGATCTTTTTTGAACATCCCAGTCCACATTCAGTCCCTATTTGCTCTTCCGGGAAGATGTTCCACTAGATTTTGGAGTGTGCTTGTGGAGATTTGTGGAGATTCATTCAGTAACACAGGTGCTAGTAAAGTCAGGTAGTGATGTAGGTGAGGTGAGAAGGCCTGGGGTGCAGTTAGCATTCACATTCATCTCAAAGGTGTTCAATAGGGTTGAGGTCAGAGCTCTTTAACAGAAGATCTTCCACTCCAGCCCATGTAAAGCACAACTTCAAGGAGTTTGCTTTGTGCACCGGAGCATTGTCACGCAGGAACAGGTTTGTAATTCAAGTAAAGGGCAAATTTCATTCTACTACATCCAAAGACGTCCTGTACAATTGTGTGCCTTCAAGTTCTGAGGTAACAGTTTGGGGAAGAACCACATATGGCTGGAAATGTCAGGTGTCCTAATATTTTTGTCCAAAAAATCTACTCCTGATTGTTTTATATTTGTAGGAAAATTAGCTAAACTCACATCCAAGGCCTGAAACACGCAGCCATTAATTCCACCTGCCGTAATCGAAGGTCCTCGGATGTAAGACTGCTGAGTGGCGCTCAGGGTAAATCAATGTCTAGACAGCAGACGAGTATCCTGTAGAACGATAAAAGGCTCTTCTTTAGTCGATATTTTTAAATATTTTAAAAAGAAATTTAATAGTAAACAAAATTTAAAGTAGTATATTGATCAGATTCGGAATCACAGCACAAATGAAAACCTCCTGATGATTCAAATCAAATTTTATTCATACGGTTCTCATTTTTTAATATGCTGTGTTTTTTTTTTTTTTACATTACCATCACATGTGTGCAGGTTGATTGGCGATTCTTGTGCGTGAAAGTGTGTATACATGGTGCTGTGGGATGAACTGAAGAACCTCTAACCCTGTATCCTGGTGCTAATGTCCTGAACTTTTCAGAAATGTTCTAATTTCATCTGGAGAATTTTGGAAATATTCCAAGTTGGAAACTTACCAGGAGTATATGGGAATTTACAGGAATGTATGTGAAGTCATTAAAAATATTGGAAAATGTATATAAACTTAAACATAAATATAAACATTTTGTGTGGTCATCAGCTGACATGCATGCAAATTTATACAGATTTTTTACGACAATTTTGACTTTGATTTAATTGTTAGTATAATTTTTACCTTTACATTACATTTACAATTTCTTGACACAGCACAAAGAAATTTGTTACATAAATGTATGTAATATTTATGTAATTTACGTAAACACTCAAAAAGATGAATATTTCTTAATGGTATTTTGTGTGTAGGATTGAAAAAAATGAAGTGTTTAATGTTATAGATGAATGCACATTGAATGTAGGGGGTGTGGCCTCAGTGGCCCTGCAGTAATTGTGCTGTGTGTATGTGATCGATTGAAATTCAGTAAATCTGGTGGTTTGAAACTACGTTTCAGTTTCCTTTTATAGGCTAACCTGCAATTTTGTAAATTCCCAGTTTATTCCAAGTAATTCCCGTTAATTCCTGTTGAAAGTTTCCATTCTTGAAAATTTCCGAAATTTTGCAACCCTACTCTCCGCGCTTCAGTTCAACATTAGCATGAGACCAAGTTCTTGTAGATTCTCCATCCTCCTTTATAATCTCACATGCCTGCTAATGTAACCACAACAGAGAAACCATTAGCTTAGTGTGTAACTGGTGCTGATCCACTGGTTTATATTATGAAAGTAGGTAAGTGTGGTGTGGGAATGACTGTTTATAGGTGTGTATCATGCACTTGTTATGTTGCTAATGGATGCTCAGTGGTTTAGATGTTGGATTTTAGATACAAATCCCAGCACCACCATTGTGAGCAAAGGCTTTTAGGACGTTTTTTTTTTAAGACAATCAAAAAAATTTTCTAAAGGAAGTCTGATGATATCGAATTAATCGATTCAAGAGTTTATTGTTGTGTGTACAGGAAACAGTCTGTTTCATCACACAATGAAATTCATACCCTGTGACTCCTCTGTGAATAATAGCACAGGAAAACTAAAAGGTTTTTTGTTACCATTTATTGAATGTGGTTTATTTAATGATTATTTGTACCCGTTGTTTGTTGCTGTTGTATATGTGTTCACTAGACATCAAAATGTTGTTTAGAATGGCTTGTATGAGATGTTAAATCTAATGGGAATGCACCACAGAGCCGCAGGCCTGAAGGGGTTTTACTTTAAACTGTGCTTCCCCCTGCTGGTTCGGAGCTTTAGAGGCAAAGAACATGCTGCATTATACTTCAAATATGGGTTTAAATAATTGTGATAAAGTGTTGGATTACGAATTTATTTATATGTAAATACATTTTCTAGGGAATGTATTTATATATATATAAAATCTCCATCCTAGGTGAGGATATATATATATATATGGAAAACTTTACTTTTAGTGCATTAAAAAAAGTTAGGTGTCCCATTATTTTTGGCCTTATAGAATAAATATTGCCTTGTATTCACAGTGCATACACTCACCATCCACTTTAATCGGAACACCTGTACGTACACCTGCTCATTTCTGCAGTTATCTACTCAGACAATCGGCACAACACTTTAAATCATGCAGATACAGGTCAAGAGCTTCAGGTAATGTTCACATCAAAATGAATAGATGATCTCACTGACATTAATTGTGGAATTTTTTATGGTTCCAGATGGGCTAGATCGAGTATTTAATCAACAGCTGATCAGGGATTTTTACATGCAACATCTCTACACAGAATTGTGCAAAAGCAAAAAAAACCAAACCAAAACGAAAAAAAAAACCCAGTAAGTGAGTGACAGTTCTTCAGGGTGAAATCCCTTATTTCGTAATAGGGGTCAGTGGAAAAATGGTTAGATTGAGATTTTGAAGTGTCAGAAAGGATATAATTACTCATACAATCAATCTTTACAACTGTGGTGAGCAGGGAAACAGCTCAGATTAGTCAAAATATTGAAATGTGGGGTGTATGGACTACAATAGCTGAGGATCAGATTGGATTTCAATACTGTCTGCCAAAGAACAGGAATTTGAGGCTACCATGGATACAGGATCATCTGAAATTTATAAAATTTCGCCGTTATCCAGAGGGACTTATAACTGAGCAGTTGAGGGTTAAGGGCCTTGCTCAAGGGCCCAGCTGTGGCAGATTGATGGTGCTGGGATTTGAACTTGTGACCTTCTAAGCCAGAGTCTAATGCCTCAAACATTGAGTATATAAGAGCCTTCATCACATATATACATTAGAGCACAGTGAAATCTTTCCTCGCATACCCCCAGATTGTTACGGAGCTGAGATCAGAGCGCAGGGTCAGCCATGATACAGCACCTCTGGAGCAGAGAGGGTTAAGGGCCTTGCACAAGGGCCCAACAGTGGCAGCTTGTCAGTGCTTGGGCTTGAACCCCAAACAGCTGAGCAAAGCCTTACCACTGAGCTACCACCTCCCTGAAATGAATAGGTATAAAAAGTAAACAGATCATGTGTAATAAAGCTTGATATTGAAAATGAATCAATATTTACCTCCAATGTGGGGAGGTGGTGGCTTCATGGATAAGGCAATGGACTTTAGATCTGAAGGTTGCAAGTTAAAATCCCAGCCACACCAAGCTGCCACTTCTGGGCCCTTGAGCAAGGCCCTTAATTCCAAAACTGCTCAGTTGTATAAATAAAATAAATGCCCGTTGTTCTGGATAAAGGGTGTCTGCCAAATGCTGTAAATGTTCCAACCAATTTGATTTTAGCATTTGGCAAAAAAGGTACAATAACTACTGATCATGAAAATATCTATTGTGAATTATTTCAAATAAATATGTTTTATAGAATGAATATGACAAATGTACACTTATTATTGACTGAACTTCTCTGAAAGTCTCTTTAAGCCATTATGGATACAAAATCACTGATGTGTTTAAGCACACAGGGAGATGATGCACTTAGTGTTTCTACAGGACAGAGGGAGTGTGTCTTGTTTTTTTTCCTGCTCTTATCTCGGTTTCCTTGAGCACCAAAGGCCTCTTGTTTACAGAGGAGGCCCTCAATGTTCCCATGCCTAGCCCAAGGCTGTTGGTTTAGATCCACATCCCATTCTTCAGATACCTCTGGCATTGTATCATGCACCCAGCGCATGCTGTGCATCTGTTCATGCAGGCCGGGGGGATTCTGCGAGCGCCTTTCACGCCGATCCAACATCAAACTTGCAACATCAAGTCAGTAAACATTGAACAGTGTATTCATGTGGCCATGTGTAAACGCAAACCTATTTCACTCTTTTCTGGATTTTTTATGGAATCGGAAGTGATTAGTGTTTGTTTTGGATTTTCCTATAATAATCTGTAGATGTTCACATAGAAAAGAGAAAACAGCCCTTTAGATTCTATTCACAATTTCAAACGTGCTATAATTTAATTGTTGAATTTGTAATTGAATTTAATATTATTTCGAATTATTTACAGGTGCATTAGATAAATCTCGCTTTTCTAACAATTATGTGTGTTCCACAATGTTCATGTGCATCTGAAAACAAACAAGCATTCTGGATCAGAATCCATTTTCCAAATGTGTTTTTTTCTCAGTAAATTAAAACACTCTTGCTAAAAGTATGGCTGTTTTGTTTTTTGTTAATCATCATGTTTAAACAGTGGTGAATCGTGCATTTCGCTCTTAGGTCTTCAGTGGTGTTCTACCTGAATCAATTCACATCTAAATACCATTATTATGACACCATGGCTTTAGACACCACCAATATTATACAGTAACGCAGTGTAACAGAGGGCTACATCACAGACAGGAATCTCACGAAAGCAAGAAGCAATGAACCCAATTCAACGAGTCTCCTTTCACTGCAGCCACAGCTGCACCACCCGCATGCACCATCAACAGCAGAAGCATCGATATTAACCTCATAAAATGACTCTGGGTTATTTGACTCTAGATTATTAACCTTATTTTCATACTATATAGTTATACTTATATTTTTATATTATTGAATATTATATATATATATATTATATATTATATTTTTAATATACTTTTTTATAATTTTTTTTTATTTCGCTTTATATTATTTTTATATTCTATTACTATTTTCACCTTTACATGTTGGACAGTCATAAAAAGTATTTCACTACATGTTGTACACTGTATAAATGTGTATGTGACCATTAATAAATAATTAATAATAATTGAAATCATTTTAATTTGGTATATAGATTCATAGAGGCCTTTACAATGGGAATCCCAACATGAACCCACTCTTCCTCTGCAGGACTTTGCACATCATTTACTATGATTTTACGCTTTATACTTTATACAGTACATGCACACGCTTCTGTTTCTTGCATTAGCCCTATTATAACTTTGTACATTTGTTATTTATGTTTTGTGTCTATTTATGTCAAAGGCGAATATGTGAAGGATTCACAAAGTAAGAATTTCATAAAATAGTATTGCAGATTGTTTCCTGTACATATTGCAATAAACTCTTGAATATTAAATCTTGAATATACACATCATAATTTATATCTGTATGCATTGATCTTCCTTCCCATTCCTTAAAAATGATTTATAAATCAGTGGTAAGAGCACAAGCTCCAAGGTTTAGAAGCGTTTTTGGTTGTAGCTTGGATGCCGTTTTTGGATGAAATATTTAACCACTAAATGTTTTTATAACTGATGATTTTCCTGTGTTGTTCAAGAAGCAGTAATCAGATCGATAATTAAGATCAGAAAGATAACTACAGCATAAGAACATTCACTCTTACAAACCAGAGCAATACTTATGACACATTTTATTTATTGAGCTTTTTGAGCATTAGGCATCAGGACTAGAGTAAAAAATCATGCATTAGCATGTGACCGGATAAACAAGGGATGTTTAAAACATCAAGAGGGTATGAGATGCTCACAATAATAATAGATATTTTATGGTATAGGCTAAATAAAATCACAGACTTAAAAAAGTCTTTATTTTACAGGCTGACCATGTGGCCAATTCCAAGATGGCCGCCCTCAGAACATATCAGTGCTCAGCTAAATTATGATTATTTAGCTCCTGTTTTTAGATTCACTCTGTGTCCAGCAAACGCAAAGTACAAACGCAAACGCAAAGTACAATTATTTCAAGTTCAAACTGATCAGCTACATTCGTGCTCAAAGTAAATTACTGCACTGTGTGTGTGTGTGTGTGTGTGTGCGCGTGTGTGTGTGTGTGTGTGTGTGTTTGTGTGTTAAGAAAAAAACAGCTCTCTTAAGACCTGAAACCTGAAAGGCAGAACATTTATTACAGAAAATTTCACAGAGGGAATATATCATCAGCATCATACCGATATACCCAATGTTCCTCCTCTGCACATGTCCAAACCATCTCAAATGGGCCTCTCTCACCTTGTTTCCAAAACTTCCTACATGCGCTGTCCCTCTAATAAACTCATTTCTAATCCTGTCCATCTTCATCACTCCTAATGAAAACCTCAACATCTTCAGCTCTGCTACCTCCAGCTCCACCTCCTGTCTTTTACTCAATGCCACTGTCTCTAAACCATACAACATCTCAGGTCTCACCACAGTCCTATAAACATTCCCTTTCACTCTCACAGACACTCTTCTATCACAAATCACTTCTGCTATCACTCTTCTCCACCCACTCCACCCTGCCTGCACTCTTTTCTTCACCTCTCTAACACACTCTCCATTACTTTGCACTGTTGACCCCAAGTACCTGAACTTCTCCACCTTCCCCACCTCCTCTCCCTGCAACCGCACCACTCCACTGCCCTCCCTCTCATTCACACACATGTACTCTATCTTACTCCTACTGACTTTCATTCCCCTTCTCTCCAGCGCATATCTCCACCTCTCCAGGCTCTTCTCCACCTGCTCCCTACTCTCACCACAAATCACAATATCATCCCCAAACATCATAATCCACAGAGACTCCTGTCTGACCTCAT